>JAOBRG010337139.1:0-14964 GCA_027574985.1 Umimayanthus nakama | reverse complement strand
TCTTCTAATGATATTCAATCGATGGTCTTGGTTTCATTTTTCTCGATCTAAAAACAACAAGACTAGGGAGCGACATAAGTGAAATCGGATGACATCGCTCTTAGAGCCCTTTGATTTATATTTTATTATTAAGATTTTCAAGAATATTTTAATTCTATTTATAGTTAGGCTAATTTTGTTGTTAAGCGCTTAGCACTTAACCGTATAAGCGCTATAAAGTGGTTATATATTAGTTAATGCTTTGTGACTGGTTTTTGGCCCTCTGTCAATAGTGACTGTTTTAAAAACCTACATGTGTGCAGAATTGGACGTGTGATTAGCAAAAGGGGAGAATGTCGGGTCAGGACCCACTCCCTTTGAGAGGAAAGTCAATTCTGATTACAAGAACAATGTGTTTGCTTTATACAGTACATGTATCATGAATCCAGAGGCCACTGTAGCACTGTATGCAAGTGGAAAATACATGTATCAAGGTTTAGTCAAGAGTACATGTACATGTAGGTGTCCCCTAAGTTGAATTCTTCTTCTTCTACTTCTTTTTTTTAAATTTGTGCCGAACTAAAGGTGCATATTTAACAAGTCCCCTACAGGGTTTTAGCACTGAAACCCTCCTACATGCACATGTACATCCTAAGTTAAGACTTCTTAAATCAAACAAAATGAAAATTTAATGAAACTTTTTGACAATTAACATGGACATGCAGAACATGCATAAGCATTTAAAGTACCGAGCACTTCTAGGACAAACTGGATTAACCTTTTCAAACATAAATTTTGAGGGTGTTTGTTTGCTGTAGTTTGCGAATAATGACTTCGTGAATAATAATTTCACAAATAATAATTCTGCCATTTCAGGAAAACAGAGTATCAGACACTAAATGTTGTGGAGTTTGTTGTTTGGCTGTGTCTAACAAGAAGGAATTTTTACAAGTTACATGGCCAAAATAAGAAGTTCTAAATCATTTCTTTTTCTGTGCAGAGCAAAACAACCTTTAAAACAAAACTTTCTTTTACAAGCACAGAATTGTAGAATTGTAATATATTAAGAGTATCAAATTATGCAAGTTTTATGTAAATTTCTCGATTGTTCAAGCAGATCAGGAAAACCAGGAAAACTAGTATTAATTTTGCAAAGATCATTTTTCTATGATAAAGTACTTTCATAGTTATATTTATAATTATAGTTTAATATTAATAGCTAATGCCTACTTGAGTCCACGATGGTTTTGTGAAGATGAAAGCACCCCTAGTCTACAAAAATTGTATTCAATTTGGTGAGTTGTAATTTATTTTCATGTATATATCTGTCTTCTAGTTACAATACATGTACTTGTATGTAACACACCTCTTTCGGTATTTTGAAGTGAAATCAACCAGATAAACTATTAGCAGACAGATGACAAGAACTGCAAACAATCTGTGAAATAAAAGAACAAATACTCAAAACAAATCGATCATTGTATAAATATCTTTATTATACGGCTGACTGTATTTTTGTGCTGTAATTGGTCAATTTCAGGTCCCAGTAAGAAGCCAAATGGACCTCTACATGAAGCTCTTGATCACTTGTCAAATCGTCCCTTTCTGGGAATAATCTACAAAGCCCTATAAAAACATCTTGTTAACCTCATTTACTTGGTCCGTATGGCAAATTATGGATCCTTGTTTTCCTTCCTTCCTTGTTTTCATGGCCTGTGCATTTTGTGCTTCGGCCATATAGGAAGGGGAAAAAAATTGGTCCTCACATTTGGTTAATTAGAGGTATTATCTACAATGTTTACAGCTGAACAATGTGCCTAGTCCCAGTTACCACAACCAGGGGCAGATCCAGATATTTCAGAAAGGGGGGCCGGAAACCAAATTCTAGAAGAAGGGGGGGCCAAAATTCGACTTTTCAATGCTGCTTTTGGCCATTTTCTTTTAAATCTTTTAAAAATATTCCACCAAAAGGGGGGGTCGCGGCCTGTCCGGCCCCTCTTCTAAATCCGGGCCTGACCACAAAGGCTTGTGAACTTGGGCACTCAATGGAGATATGTATAAACTATCTACATGTACCAGTATATCTATATCATTCTAAATAAATAATTGCTGTGAAGCGAAGCGAGACAGCAGCATTACAAGTAGATGTATTTACACAGCAACTCGATTTTGATGTGCATGATTCTGTCTGTTCTCCAGCCTCAGTCCCCCCCCCCCTTCCCACCCCACATCACCTTATTGCTGCCATGTGCCTTTCACTTTCTGGCCTGTTTAGTCAGACATGTGTAATTTTACACCAGATTGGAGTTTTGATGCTTGGTCAAAAATTGTCTGCTGCTTTCATATCTACTGTTTTATATGGTTTTTCTTACTTCAGGTCTCCCATTGGCAAATAAAACCAAGTGGTAAGTCAAAGAATAATCATTCCTTTGTAATACCCTACAATGTCATCAATGTTGCTCAAATATTTCATAATGAAATCAGCGAAAGTTTGTAGATATTTTAATGCAAAATCACTTGTAAACTGTAAACACTGACCTTTGGCCCAAAGCAAACTGGGTTTGTGGGTTAAGTCAGATTTATTATATTTTGAAATAAATTTTGTGTACTATTCGCTTGCTTGGCGTGTTCTTTGTAATTGTAGTCAGTAGCATGTCAGTACATAAGAAACAGCAATTCTAGTTTTGATTAAAATAGAAAGCTGTTCCATAGGTTTAAACAGGAGAGAGAGAAAAAATTAATATCAAAAGCAAGTTTAACACTTCTATTTCGAAAGAGCAACGCAGCAGAAAAGCAGTTTTGAAAAAGGAATCGCTTGCCAAAAACAGAGGATAAAAGACAATAACTATAAGAGAAAAAGTTTGTCATTTGAAACAGAAACAAAGGAAATGAGACAGGAGTACAGTGACCTTTGGAAGAAATATACAGAGGAACTTCTTCTCATTAAAGTTTTAGTATCTGAGTATTCTTGGCAGGCAACAGATGATCATTTACAAGAACATAAGAGATCATGCATTGAATTGCAATTTATACAGCTGGAACAATTTGACAAAGAGTACCACCTCATCTTCCCTTCCCCTCAATACTTATTGCTCACTCCTTAAAGGTCGTTAACCATAGGTCTACAGCTCGACAGCATTCTCTTTACGTGTGGTAACCCATATATGTAGTTATATAAACTTTGCCAAAAAAAATTAGTCAATCAGAACCAGGAAAGCTGTTGCACGTTCTGTGGCATGAAGCAGGAAACAAATAACTGTAACCCACACTATTTCCTGTCGTTACTTGTGAACAATATTTAGTTATGCTGGCATTGTTTTTAGAGGCCTTCCCAAACATCAGCTCAGATGTTTTTTGGTTTCTGTGAATGTTATTCTGAACAGTTCAAATCACATTCACTAATTTCTAATGATTTCCATACAATTGTAAAGATTTTCCTAAATCCTTAAAACTGTTTTCAGAAAACTTAAACTTGAAAACTTACTGAGTCTGAGTCAAATCCCATACAGTAAAAACACCTCTACCTGTATCTAGATCTGTGACCAATCAAAAGTCTCATTTAAGAATTTTTTTCTACCAGAACTTGTTTTTTAAAAGAGCAATAGTGTTCCACAGTATAAAACAACTTTACGTACAGCGTACACATAACATGACATACAGGTAACAGTTTTACTTACATCTCTCCACCAATGAGCAGAAGTGCTGCAGCACAGGGAATGAAAACACAGGCAAATTTTCTGTTGTGCTTGCATGGTCCAAGACTGTAGATCTCTTGAGTATTACTGGAACGGTCGCTGTTTTGATAACCACTCTGCAGTATTTGGAAATAAGGAAAAGTTTCCTTAGCAGTTTTTCTTTGTCACACTAGCAAATAAAACTGTCAAAGAAAACTTGTCAAGTAAACTTGCTCGTGAGGATCGTTAACAGCCTCGGTCCGCTTGTTTAATGGTTGGACAAATTTTATTTCAAGCGGCTAATAGTTGCTCGTTGTCCATTCAAACATTAGAACGCCTAAATAAGGATTTTTTTAAAATCATTTATGTTTTGATCATCAGGATGATCATCCGCTGGAAGTGGAAACTAGGAAGGTGTCTTAATTATTAGTAACAGATAATTGTTACGTCCAAACTTCAAAATATTCGGAATTGGACTGTGACTACCCACTGTTATGCTGCTCTTTGGGTTATCCTCGCGCGTATCCGATTTGACATCGTGCGATCCGACAACATGAACATGCCTTAGCGTCAAATCCATAACATTACTTGGTTAGCTGTACATATGCTTCTGTTTTCCCCGTGTTTTCATCCACCATTTTGGATTCTACTGAGACAGCGATACTATTTGTCAGCAGAATTTCGCGTCTAGATAGGTAGTACTTCGTGTTGTACTTCATGTACGGTGTCGCGAAGAGCGTGAACTTTTACTCAGGGTTAAGGTTAGCGCTAGCGAAACTTTGAACTAAATTCTTTCATCTTGAATCAAGTCCGGTCTTTCTAAAGCATCTCAAAAGTATACTCCGAGGAAAACCGATTACATATAAAACCCCAAAGGGAAGCCCAAATAAATCTTTAAGGTGGTAAAGTTTTAACCCTTGGCTAGCACTATTCCACGCGGACCCTGAAGTCTCTTTAAAGCGTGTTTAGGCTCTGCATGCTAAACCAGCCAAAACCTGTGGGGTTTCTCGTTTTTTTTAAAATTAAAGCTAAGCAATTCAGGCGACGTTGATCGATAGGTAGTTATCACCTTTATTATTTTTTAACCGAGGCAACGGGTACAAGATTAGCGCAAAATAGCGCACCGACTCACTATACAACAGCAAATTAGGACGACATTGGCTGAACCAACGGTATTATTTAAAAACAAGATTGCCTTATTTTCAGTAAAAGTTTGTAGTTGTGCTATCCTTAAAACATATTCATTTACCGTAAAAGCTCCGTTAACTAATTAACTCTCCTCTTTCAGTGTACACGTGTACACAGCTTTTTTCCCAGGTTGTGTATCTATTTTTGTCAAATTCACTTCTATAAATAACTTTACTTTATTTTTATCTTCTTTATTTTTAGCAACTATTGTGGCATTGACAAAGATAATTATTTTTAACACTGCTCTCACGCAGGGTATTCACAACGTCTTTACGGGACATACGGTCAGTTAGAGAAGAGGCCTTTGAAAACTATTTCAGTTTTCGCCCACTGATCATTAAATGAAGGAACCGATTGGATATATTAAATCAAACAGAAACCGTGTATTTTTTTACACCTTAAGCGCAGCGGTTTTAACGAGTGCAGTGTTACTTTGTGTGTTGTTTTAGTACTCGCAACTAAACGCGTTGGCTGCATGAGATGAAACTCGGAGACCTTAGCGTGCAGTTTTACTTATAGGTGTTTCAAAGGGTTTCAACCCCGAAGTTGCGGTTTCACATTCAGTGTCAGGAAAAAAACGCTCACGCGCGTGAATCATCAGAAGGTATAATTAGATCGCATCATTGTAAAAGTAGCAATTATGATGATAGATTTTGCACATTCTTTAATTCAATAGCAATGACTTTACTTGTACAGACAGTTGATGGACTTTGCCCTGACGGCGAGTTTCTTTTTTCAACTCTTTTTGCCGCAATCTGACATCACAATCTCAGGAGCTGTAACTTGGTCACGTCAGTAATTCCAGTTTGACCACAAGATTGTGTCTGTATTAGCAGTTTTTGAGCGCTAACTAGGTTAATTCAAAAAAGGAGAGGAAATGTTACTTTAAAAGGTGAATATTAATGATAGAATGAACGAGCATGCGTACGTTGTTGTTTCAATTGTTCTTCCGGTATTTAGCAACGCGACGAAATATTTTGGTTATTGTCCGTTTCTGAAATTATGAGTACTTTACGTTGAGAAAGATTCTCTTTCCGCGTTGTGAGAGAAACAGCTGAACAAAAACTCCAAAAATATTGTGCATTTGCATATTACTAAGGTGCCACGTGAGCTTTAGAAGACAAGTCTGAGTAAAGTAAGGCCGTTCGTGTGAAATACTAAGGGGGAGGGCTAAGTACAGCTTTTGCGTCTCACTTCCAGTCTTAAGTGAAGAAAATTGCATCTTGCGCGCTTACGCTTCCATCTGTAACTACAAGAGAGAACACCACAGTCACCCCCCCCCCCCCCGGGCAACTTCTAATGCTACTGGCGCTGTACTGTAGGCGAAGTATTAGTCAGCGTTATGAAAAATATTCTGCTGAACCACAGCTCCAGCTAGTGATATCAAACTTGATCTGTATGAAGTAACAGTCTGTCGCCCTATTCAAACCACGTAACCGTTGCCGAAATCAGTGACGTCTATAAGTCCTTACAAAAGACCTTCTGGAAGTTTGACGCACATCCTGGTCCACTTAATATCAACTCGGTAATGATCTCAGGAATGCCTTGTCAAGTGAAACAGGAAAGGGGAGGGGAAAGGGTTTCATCTCCAGATATGTACATTCCCACCCCCTCCCCCACCCCACACAGCCTCAGTCAGTTAATCAATCAATCAATCAGTTTAATCATCAATCAACCAATCAATCAACTAATAACATTGTCTACAGTAGGTAAAACAGGTAGAGTTTCCGGTATTTATTCACGTGCAATCTAAGGCAGTCTTTTCCCAAGACGCCCATTCAATAAATAAGTTAAAACTTCTGATCGCAGAGCCACAGGCTAGTGACTTAAGGACGTGAGGTGAATTTTATTTTCTACCAGGCCAAAGGCCGCATGGCATCGTGTACTTTGAACAATTTCTAAAAATAACATTAGTTTTATTTTTATATATCTATTTTTGGCAACCATTGTACGATTTACAAAACGAGCTATTTTCAACACCACTTTTATGCTCGGTTTTCACAACTTTTCCACAGGATATATAGGGTTATACATTTAAGAAGCTTTTACCAATGTTTAAAGATTAGTCAGGAAAGATAGCCATTGGTTTCATAAAAGTAAACAGAATTCGTGCAGATTAAGTTGCTTTCAGCACATCGGTTTTGGTGAATGCATTGTGTGTTATCTGGACGTTGTCAGTAAGTGTATTGGCTCCAACAAAGCTCTATCAAAAGCAAGCGGGTGCAAGTCAGTGACCATAACTGCCCTATTTTTCCAGCTGGGCTCCCAGTTCCACTTTTAGAGCCGGAAAAACTTGTTCACGCTCGTGCATCAAGGTGTTTTACTTTCTATCACTTTCATCAGTCAGTTAGGAACTTTATTGTACAAAAGGCGATTACGTTGATTAGCTTTAGAACGGTTTTAAATCCATTATACATGTATAGTCAGTCAGTAGACCTGATCATTAAGTCGAACGTCGCCGCAATCCGACACACTGAGGGTTTCGGTAAATATAACAAATTCATGTAAGTAACACTTTTAAACAGAGTCGATTACCGAATTTCCTGTAGTTCTTTATATTTGCAGTAAATTAGCTCAATAGAGGCGAGGCCGAACTATTAGAGCTCAATGGAAGTAATAAAACTAACAAATATGTGCAATATTGATGTTTCGTTCAGTTTAGTACCGTGGCGAAATATTTGACTATTTTATTAATTCTCTTGAAAACAGAATCGCTTCACGTTAAAGACAGCTCCCCATATGTTGTCTTTTTTAAAACAAAAAAGAAAACACGTGCATTAACACAACTAAGAGACCCTTCAAATGACGATACCAGTCTATTTCAGGAAGCAATCTTAGTCATTCGGGTTGTTTTGTGCCATATATTGTCTTGTCTGGCCGTCAATTCACTCGAGTTCGTTCCGTGCATTCTTCGCTATACAAGTCAAAATAATTGCTAAATAATACCATACATCCTTTGGAATGGTAATACTTTTGTGTGTTCGCACTGGGCGGAGCGCTCTGGCGCCGAAACAAACTTTGAATCACTGTTCACTGATCCAAATCGAGTGTGCCGATATCTTGTCGAGCCGATTTATAGTCGGTTGTTTTCCTGCACCAGTCATTCGAACTTTGGCAACTGCCCGACTCAAGGCTGCCAAAGTTTCTTGAGTGTACAGAAGAAAGCTTACAGTGCTGAGGCCACACGCCAAGATGAAAAGTATCAACGTGTTCATTTTGTCCGCTATGCTCGTTGTGTTGGTAGTGTCGTTGTTTCCCCAAGATTCGCAAGCAGTGGTGTTCATTCTCAGCCACGGACGAATTAGAGCCCTTCGTCAGAAGGAGGTGAAACGACTAATGACTCAGGTTCCCAACAAAGAAACTGGCGACCTAGATACGGAAACGAAAAAAAGGAGAAAACGAGCGCGAAATAGAAAAAGGAAAAAGCTTCGAGCATTAAGACGTTGGTTTCGACACAACAAGATGACAGCTGTAAGTATTTGAATATGGAATTGTAAACTTTTTGGAGTTGTTGTTGAGCCGGGCATGACGTATCACACCAAACCAAGTAAATGCAATGTGCTTGTTTAAGGAGTTTGTGCGAACTACTTGATGTGATTGAGTTAGCATGCTAAAACCAGGTTTTACTTAAACAAATTAACATTCATTTGCACTTCGGTGCACGGCTTATATGCATCTGTTTAAGAATCCGCGCATCACTTGATTTCGTATTTGGCGTGTGCTCTTGTGTACAGATTTGGATTTTGTAACTAGTCTTTGTCACTGATATGGCGCAATGCAAAGAGCTTCACAATGGATAATGTACTTGCATGCTGCTTGTACATTTTAACAGAAACAATTAACAGTTCGTTCTTAAGTGGCGCGTCAATTTTAGCTGGATCACTGATGCGAAAGTAAACAAGTCCGATTTCTGGTGACACAACTGAGTTTACCTTCATTTCACAACTAAAGGTAGATATATTCAAACAATTTCAAATTGGAAGTGATAATCCCTCGAAAGCCTCAAAGGACTCCAGGCATTCTCTTTTACATAAGAAATGTACGTAATTTTTTTAAACTACATGAAGTGTCAACAAATCCAACAAGTCATTGTTCCTTCCCAAAGAATGAGCAACACTTCAATTACACTTCAATTTGTAGAATTTTATGTTCAGTTACATAATTTTATTTTTGTTGGAATGAAGTGCAATATATAAACTTTCTCACGCAGTTTTGTACAATTTGTGAGGCTCACGCACGCATGTTATAGTGAGTTACGCAGGTGTATATTACGCACATAAACATACACACAAACCGATGCACATACACGGTTTGCTGTGGCAGCAACTCTAATTCCCTGTTTTTTGTTTTCTTTCCAGCCAAAGTGGCTGAAATCCTTGATGAAAGCTAGACGGCAAAAGAAGAGGAAGCTAGAATCAAAAACGGCGAAAGCCGAACCCAACGCAAGGGTCAAGTCAATGTTTGAAACACTTGCGAACAAGAAAAAGGAATGAGTCAGCAGTCAAGTTCAGAGAGCTACGGAACGACTCGATAAACATCTAACAGAGTTTGCCCTGAAAGGAAGCAAAGCGAAGTGTGCAGTTCCAATCCAGAAATCTAAGTCGTTTCCGCTTGGGAGCTTTCCATTTGATTGCTTTAACCGCATTTTAATGGCACGCGACAGTCGTGCATATGGGCCAGAGACGCACCGTTCGGGGAGAATAGAGCAACTCTTATTTATATAAGTGAGGCTGGTCTCATAAACTGTTGCGTTCCTACTGATAGTTCGGGCCTGTTAAACCGCTCTGGTGGAAAGCACCGGTGAAGAATGCAATGAGAACTTATCTAGAAACATTGTCTCTCACTTAGCTTCGATCGCGTCAAAATTAGACTTCAAGACCACCACAAGAAAACTTAGAGTTAAAACCTGACTTGAACTTGAACAGCTGAATAGCAATCTCTCATGATTCGTTTCAGTGAGACAAACTCTTTAGAACCCATGAACGGTTCATACAAAATTCAATCATAAAAGACAATTGTAGAATAGATTCTTAAAATGTTCATCACAATTCGTCTTAAAGTACAACCGTTTTCCCAATAGAGTAGAATTTGATAAGCCGGCTTTAATTTAAGCCAAAGTTGGTATCTGAGTTCAAACATGGTATGTTCTTAGATACCGTGCGTCGTTGTTAGCGGGAAAACTGTCCAAAACAGCTGAATGGCGAACTATTGACGCCAGATATAAAAAAAGTTTCGACTGAACTTCCTAAACTTTGAATGACGCAGAAAGCGTTATTGACTTCCCTAGAAACATTCACAACTACTAATCTATATTTAGCTACTATAAATCATTGCCCAGCAATGTTGAGAAATATTTAAAAAATTTAAATAAAAGAATTTGTATATTTTTGTCTGGTATTAAAGTGCGCGTTAGAAAGAGGAACTCCGAATAAATCGTTTGAATATTTTAAAACGAAAACAAGAAAAAGAATTACTTTTATATTTTCAATCTATCTAATATATAATAGGTGCGCAAAACACTTAAGTAAAACTGAAGCCGATTGCTTCTTGTCTGAAGCAACAATAACGCCATTTGTTAAGCAAACACTGTAAACTTAACTGAATACTTCAGTGGTTGTATATTCTGTACGTATCTCTTTAGGTTGGAGGTGTTTTGCACTTTACTGCTGTTTGAATATTGTATAAAAGCGCCTTGCTAATAACGGAAATCCTTCTCTCTATTTGAGAAGTTCTCGTCCGTTAGGTGGTGCGACTGTTTCGACAGTGTTGATTAAAATATCTACATAAGTAGAGCTGGCGCTACCGATAGTATTACTATTGTAAATCAAGACATATCCATCACGTCCGAATTGTAAATAGTAATAAACATATGTCGATAATTACAAAAAATTTGCACTTAATTGCAAGTGTGGTACTTGAGCAAATGTGGATTGAATTGGTATGTCGTTTTATAGCGCACGTTTTCCTAAGCAAGTGCAGACATGATTATTGAATAATAGTGGCACCGATATTTTAAAGTGTTTGTCCTGTAAACAACAGTCAAGTATCTACAAAAAATGTTTCCAGAAAGAACGATTGAAAATTTGACTATATGACCTACAATTACTAAAAGATATCACTTTATATTAATACATTTTTGTCCAACTCTCGTCCAATTAAATTGCTTTCCTCAACATCTGCTCTATATGAAAAACAAGGAGTATTTCTAGGGGCAGGGTAACTTTTAATAAGTTGATTAATAATCGGCGCCGATCAGAGTAAGACAATTGTCAAACCATTACAGCAACATATTGATGTGCGATTTCGCTTCACTGCGAGCTAGTCGTGCAGAAAATATACTCGCAACTGTGTCATTAGGAAAGGTCAGAAATATCTTTAGCACTGCCAACCGCAGGAGTAAGCGAGCCGCGCAATTGACATACCGAAGTCACAACGCGAAGGAGACGGAATGCTTTGAAGTCATTATGTGAGACTTTCTCGCATCCCGCCGCCCGCATTCCTGTAACACTTCACAAGAAAAGCTACCTGACTTACAACCGACCTAAGCATTTGTTTAACTTATCAACAAAGCTATTTTAACAACGAAAGTTTGTATCGTTTTTGGTCGTGTGACTAAGCTAAGAATTGGTTTACTCAAATTAAAAGCTACAACCTGATTACAGTTTGTGATTTCTCGGCTGTATTGTCAACATTGTCGTATTCATATTCTTTTAATCGACTTCATTTAAAATGTCTGTTTAAGCTTAACTGACTTCTTAAATGAATTCATCTTCTAGTTGAAATTTTACCGACGCAGTTTAAGAAATAAATGATAGACTTCACGGCGAATCAGATTAACGAAAACTAGCGAAAAACAAATATGGCGTTATAATCGTTTTCACGGTCAGTCTAAGCCGATGAAATTGTTGTTAAACGTGTTTTGATTCAGTTCCTATTTATACCAACCATTTATAAATATCATCAGAAAAGAATGAACTACAAACATCTCAAAGTTAAGTGAACGTCAAATAGTTTTCCAGATGGATCGGTTCTCGATGTTCATCAATTGGTGTTTTGACTGCGGCGCGACACTTGTGATCGAACATCTATAACAAATGGTTTTAGTCAATTGTTAGCTTTTCCTTCAGTCATCCAAATCAAGAGGACTAGCGGAACCACAAAGAAAACTAAGCTATAAATATAGATAATATAAATGTATATATGTATACATAAACTGCCAATCTGAAACTGCACAATGGGGTCTTGAGACACGTAACGGATTTTTTTAAACTGATTGTTCTGAAGGGCGTTTACGTCTTTGTTCAGTTTCTCATCACGCGAGATTAACCACTTGAAAAGGTTTACAAACACACACTTTTACAAGAGTACAACTTGTTTGCATTGAGGCTCTTAGCTCTTAAGTCGGGGACAGTTTTTCGAGGCTCAAGTTGCTCTTCAAGCTGCTCTTATTTGTAGAATCAATGAGACTAACGGAACAACCGCCCTTTCCTTTCATGACCAGAGGCTGAGGAATGGCGAAGACTACTGTTGTTTGGATACTGTACAAATTCCTGGAAATAGCTGGTTTCTCCGCTGGCGTTGATCAGTGCAGCACAGCCTATAGTGATGTGCACATACAACCTTGGATTAAATCTTTCTTATTTGTTTCTATTAGTTTTCTTTCGGTTGACAAAAAACGTTGTAGAAACATTTTAGGATGACAAGCCTCAAAAAACCACTTTAGAATATTTAACTTCAACACAAAAGTTCGACGGTCCTATTAAAAAAAAAACTTCACGATTGTTCTTGTCGGGCTTCTATAGTCGAAAGTTTGAAGGTATGCAAATGCCTACCCTTATTCTGTAGTTTGTTTTTTTACGGATATCTCCTCAGCCACACTATCCTTATAAACTTGTTATTACCAATACAAGCCGATAAGACGTGTAACAGAAAGGAAAGACGAGAAAGAACTAAAACTTTCCGTTTATCGAAACTGGAACAAAATTCCAATTTCTATTTCAAACATTATGGATCACAAATCACAGGAGTTTGAATTTCTGCCGAGTAGGAGCTGAGAGAAGAACAAATGATTTAGTTCAGCATGCCTAACTGAACTGCCATCAAATTCCAAGTTAATCGAAAACGGTGAAAAGAACTAAAGAAAGCCACATGCTCAACACACGCGGGGCCCTTAAGGCTTTAAAAACTTATTATAACAAATCTACATATCTGCACTTTAACGGGCTTCAGGTAAACCGGGCCGGGTTTGTTATAAAAATAGTTTTCGTTTCTTTTGGTCATATTCAACCGCAAACTGACCTAATGCTACTTTTTCTCGAATTCGGCTAAAACTGAAGATGCTTCCGTCAGAAAAGAACTGCTGTGGTCAGATACAATCAGTAATTTGAAGCTACAATATCAAACTCAATGGCTGAAGTTTAGAAATATTAGTAAGTTACGTGCTTTCCCGAAAACTAGAATCAATTCGCGGTTCTTGTGTACGTGTCGATCAAGTAATTTTGTTTTACTTAACTTTCGCCTCAAGTTCGGTTTTCCTCAGCTTTAACAAAACCCGTCGTGTACTTCAGATACATGTACAACTAAATATTAATGGTAGTGAACTGGCAGTCCAATTCGGAGGAGGAGATATCTGATGTGGGAGGATTGTCTGTATGATCGGGTGTAAACAAAAACATGAACCAGGTTTTAAGGCCAAGTTCAAAAACACTCGTTGTGTTTGTTGACAGTCCCTCCTTCTTCCGTTTTGCAGTCTGCCTCCTAATATTCCTATTACGCGTACACATGTTGACTATTAGAAAATAACAAAAAAAAAAAACAATGCCCAGAGGTAGGAACTCGCCTGGGCAGTTGACTTTTCTTTGCTGCAATCAAAGCCGATCATTGCGAAACTACAAGTAGTAGAATTCCGAGCGTACTAACTATGTTTTAAGTGATGTGAGATGTGAGTCACAACTCAATTAGACAACTGCTACAGTATTTGTTTCAAAGTCTTTTGAATGCAAGGACCTTACCGGCGACGTAAGATAAACCGTAGACTACTGACTCGGTGTTTGAGTCTTGTTTAAGATACGCAGCATGTATTAGCCGTCACACTCGGTGTGTACACTGATATAACTTTCGAATAAGTAGAAAGTAGGTCGCTTTTTAGTGTTCCGTTTTCTAGAAAGTAAGAGGAGGAGACACAACAGTAACAACAACAACAGTGACAATAACAACAACAACAATAACAACAACAAAAGACTTTATTCACACCTACAATACATAATAAATTGCGGGAGATTTTTGTGAAATGTGAAAGAGCGGGAGATAAAGCGATGTCTAGTTTTCCCGCAAGATGCGAGAGGGTTAGCTTTTGAGTTTTTTTAAGTTTTAAATTCAATATTTTCATAGTAAAATGAACGAACATGTGTACGGGATATCGGTGAGGCCCTGGTGCAATATTCATGTTGCCCTCATCTGAAGCCACAGCCGGACGTGTTTCAAAAATAGCATATTGCATGCCGATAACCAGCCAAGCTCTGATCACGACGGCGAGGTTTTGTGATCTTCCTGAGGCTAAAAACCTCTTGATATCTGACAATGTACTGAGAAACATAGTAATACTTCTCATATTAGCTCAGTTTAGCCGATTAAACTTCGGTCGCTTTCTAATTGTCCGGGCTGGCCGGTCGAAAAGCGGTCGAGTAATGAAAAAAGGAGTTATGATACAACAACAAAAAACTGTCTCTTCAAAATGAGTTAATACTTTTGGTGAAGAGTCGAACTGCAATTAGCCTCCAAAGACGTAGTGAAAGTTCTTCAATCGAAAAATATGTTGTTTAAATCATAATAAGTATGTTTGAACCTCTACACTAATGCTGCGGTGCACATGCAGGAACTTAAAACAATGTTAATATCGTTGCTGGGATGGGGCAATCAAGATGTATCTTTTCGTATTTGTAACTGCAAAAAATTTCACTTTTTGCAACACTGTTACAAAATAACTTTATTATAACATATACCGCGTTCATACCAAACACTAAATATGATTATGTTAAACTTGTTCGACTTAAAAGTGTTGCTATTGTAACATGTTCATAGGTTTTTGAGGGTTCTGAAACGAGCATTTCAATGTCTTAACGTT
>JAOBRG010337138.1:0-29895 GCA_027574985.1 Umimayanthus nakama | reverse complement strand
GACGAGGCTCGTGCTGTAAAGACGAGTCTATAGTCATTGTAATCAGCGGCAACCGGGAATACGAAACTGGTCTATTTGTAAGTACACTCGGAATATCAGAGAAGCACTCGGCTCCGCCTCGTGTCGCTCAACACTTCTCACGTTTTCTTACAAATTCCCGCGTGCTTCTGTAACTCAACATAGCGCGCGGACTCGTTTTATATTTCTATAATATCAGACTGCAACCCAAATTAAATTAAAGCGTTATATGCATGAATCGTGCATTATGGCTAATAGTCTTGATCTCACATGTGATCATGAATAGTTTCACAATATATCACGAATGCTGATACACCACACTTTTTCTACAAGAACGTCTTAGTTTATAGTATATAGGCTGAGGCTAAAGATTGAGGATTTCAGCCTCGAATGTTCTTAAAGTACTCTTAAAGTTAGACATAACTATTGTCACTGGATGCACACTTACTAGTTTCCATTCGCAAAAACCAACCGGATGCATAAGTAGTCGCTTTTGTTTACTCGCCGCTACACTGTCCAGCAAGAAAGTAATGCAATGATAAATAAAACATGATCTAGACACAAAGTTGTACAAGTACAACAGTATACGCGATGTCTTACTGACAAACATAAGCCCAGAAACAAGTTGTTTTCATGATTTTGTGAAGTATTCAAAATAAAAGTTCTTTGCCATTCCTCAGTGCAATATGTTTTTAAATTTTGAGCGTTTTTCAGGGGTAGAAGAGGTTCCTATGAAAAGATAGTAATGTTATCACTCTGAACCCTCTAAAATATCACAGTAAAAAACAGAAGGGTAAAATTGCAATATTTGAGCTAAAAGGAATTAATCCTACAGGTTAAAACTCAAAATGTTTTCTTGAAAACCAAGACTGATAAGCATCTAATGTTATGAACAATTCTATCATTATAAAACAAAATGTCTTAAGAAGATTTTACTTCTTATTTCACCGAAGGGATTTGAAGTTTCAAATTAACCATAATTGGCATAAGCACCGCTGTATTCGTTTCTGCAGTAATCTAAAATGTATTTGAACTATGAAAGGTGACTACTTTGTAAAATGATAATGCTGAGTCAGCATCATTAGTTAAACCGTAAAACAGTCCATGACGCTCTTCTCTACAGTAACTCTAGGAATTTGAATTGCAACTAGAGCCTGGATAAAAAGTACATAAACTCAGTATTAGTATGTATAAACATTGGACACTGAATCTTGCTTATCAAAAATATTATCTCTGATGTTCTCAAAAATATGTTATATGTACTGTATTACTTCGCAAAGCAATTCCAGTATTAAGTAAGTTATAATTATTTTACAGCAATCTAAATGTGTTCACCTTGCGGATATACCCTCAACTAATGGGATCTCTCGGCAGCATTCCACTTATGTTAATAACTTCTAGTATTAATTTTTAAGGTTACCGTTTACCTTGAGCGGTGTTTTCAGTTTTTCGTACGTAACTCCGTTAATACGCATCGAATACCCACAAACCTATATAACAGTGAAAAGCTTACGAAATTATCTAAATGATGGTGGAAAAATTGTTTAAAATTTTGATTTATGAAAGAATGCGAGCATCATAGTTCGAACTGTTTATTTCACTTCTAGACGTCAATGCGGCTGTCAGTTTCAAATTCAACCATTTTTGGTTTATTTATGAGATTCAGCATAATTTTTTCTCTAATTCCGTCCTGGCGATTTTTAATTGAATGCGTCGTTAATTTTTTACAGGTATACTACTTAACACAAGATATCTCGTCTTGAAAACTTTGCTACAAGAATTTTTTCTATACTTGTATAACCTGCCGCTTTGATTGCATTTGACCAAAACTTTCGTCCCCGAGATAGGGATTTTAAAATCTCGTCCGGAAAAAGTCAAAAGTTCCGTGTTTGCCCCGCCTACCCCCTCTAGCTTTCGGTGCTAATAATGATAGAAGCACGATGTGCACATCGGCTCAACACATGCGCACTATAATAGATCGCTTAAAAGCTCATAGGCCACCAGACACCACATACACAGATAACCGAAATTCAACATGAAGCTTGCTTTTTTCAAATGAGTTTTTTGCTTTTACCTTTTAAAGCTCATTGCATGTATGAACCACTATCCGTTTTTTCTTAAAATACACGACCTTCTCTGTGAACCTGATTTATTAAAACGATTCAATTTGTGGCAAGCATAACACTTCATTTCGCTTCATCAGATAGATAACTTTCAAATTAACTAAAAACATTTTATGAACAGTAAAAACAAAAAGATATATATATAGATATCAATATAGATACATAACTATTTACCATCACCCGTCGATAATGTAAAAATGTTCTCGGTTACACGCTTTTCTTTTTATAAGAACCAGTACATTTTGGCCGAGCCTCATTGTTCTTACCTTTTTAGGTAATTTCAGCCTCAATTGTTCTTAAGCTGTTCTTATCTTTTTAAAGTACTCATAACAACTTCAACAGTAAGAAATACCTCCTTAGGTATATCGCAAACAGACCTAGCTTGTGATCAGGAATCAAGTCGAATAAATCGCAAAGGAATTTCGATCGTTCTCAACGTTTGGAGTATCCTAACGCTCGGTAAAATCGAGTTTGAGAAAAATAATACAATTTTGTATTAAAAAAAGTAAACTCTGCGTTCATTATTCCAAATCCCAGCCTGGATTGTTCTTAGCTTGTTATTTATTTTATATGCCGAGTTTGAGCCTCGTTATTCTTATATAAAATAAAGCGTGTTTTTACTTTGGTAGCTCGTATGTGTTCAATACAACTGTAGCTATTTTAAATCATGACGCAACCACCAAAAGAACAATAGTACCCTTCCTTGACGAAAGACACTTTCGTGATCTGTATTAATTGAACACAGATTATCGAAAATGTAAAATGTCAAGACAAGAACCTGAGGAAAATGTCACGGCAGCCCATGAATACTGTGAAAAGTAGCGAAACCAACTTGGAGAAACCTTTTTGATCGAATGAATGTCACTCAAACTCATCGGCCGTGTCTTAAATCAACGAATACGCAATTCCAATATTGCTGAAGATGTTTACGGTAAGCATTGTGGAAACAAGATAAGTGTTTACAATCCTGTTCTCGTTTTCAAGCGATCGTTTTCAGGATAATCCTTGTTAAAACTCGATTAATTGCGACAGCTGGTTCAGCTGCCAAATGTCCCAAATCAGACCAAGTTCGACCGCTGTTCAGCGAGCAGCTACAACAAGAAATTTGAGTGATCAGCAGAACGTCTAAGGGTAACATCTTAAGGTAAGCGATTGGTTTCTATTCCAGTTGTTTTGCAAATAATGAGCAGCTAGTAAGTAGTGCAGTTAGTTGTTTAGACCTTAAGTAGCAAAGAAAAATGGAAAGATTTTGCGCTCACTTCCAACATGTACAGAAACAAAGCAACGCACAGAAAAATCAAAGCGTTGCATGCTGTCCACAGTAAGATTTCACAACGTTAGACCAACAGATATGCTCAATAATTCACGTTCCGGCTCTTTCTTACGGCTACTATTCGAGAAACTGACCAAACTTCTAATGCTGGGCATATAGTCATAGAGCTACAAAAAAGATCAGATGGCATTTTTTGCTCAAAAAATTCGGGACAACTCATTCAACACTCCTGAATCACTTAGAGGGAATATAATATATGGATCGTATCTTGCCAATCGTTTGGGCCCATTCGAGATACTTTTAATCCTAAATGAGTTCGGACACTTGCTTGATTTTATGCATTGGCAAGGGACCTCAAAGCCTGGATCATTTCATTTAGACGTCTGATTCCCACCTTGCGCACAAAGTTTTTTGTTCCAAACTGACCTAGAGGTGGCCGGAGGATAGAGGGCATGTGTGCTTGCATGCAACCTTTTTACTTCATCACGTGCACTTGTCCGCTGGTCATATGTCCCGTCGGCAGTTTTACAAGGTTCCCTATGCACAAAACAAGATTGCTTCGCGCTTGGGCCATAAAAGGAACTTGGTCCATAACTAGCCGTACGGACCTCACACTCGGGTAATAAGAGGTCTATACTGTTTCGATCACACAGGATACATATTTCCAATTACGATTAAAGATAGCGACGTTAACAAAATGTTATACCTGCGGTATAAACATTTAATAACAACCTTTTTTTAAAAAAGGGAAACATCTCTTCTTCACCTGAAACACTTACATTTTATGTACCTTTGATGGTTCATAAACATGAATCTTGCTACCACAAGCTGAGGTTTGTGAGCTTATTTACTTGAACGCAGAAAGGTGAAATGCATGAGTAAGGGCATTGAAGTATAGAGGTGTGGAGTCTTGCTGTACGTGGTACAAATTAAATGCGAGTTTAGACATGTTTGTACCTGGATCCTCATGAACTCATTTCGTCCTTATAAGAAGCTTCCGACTTGAGAACTCTGCCAAGTATATTTAGATATACTTACTCGTTCTCATTTCGTTCTCGACTTGGTTTTTCTGGGTAAATTGAACGGGTAGGATTGGCACTAGAAAGAGAAGAAGTGGGCGAAGGGAATGATTGGAAGAGGAAGGAATAGGGTCACCTCGTCTCTGTCTCTGTCTCTGTCTGTCTGTCTGTCTGTCTCTCACTCGTGCCAATCCTCCCGTTCAATTTACTCAGACGCCTCATAGCAACTGTAGACGGCTAGAAGCGAACCAGATTTGGATCTCATTTTATCATGGAACATTTTTCTGCAACCGATTATAACGTGTCTTTCTTAAAACATATTGTATAATAAACGAAAGACCTCTTAAATTCAACTCTGTGTAAAGCAGGATTTCCTCTTTGAATGATTGACGGCAGATTGAACTTGATTCCAGGAAACCGGCTCAAAAGTTACTTGTTTTGTTCTGCATGCTGATTCAAACTGAATTTGAAATCAAGGCTTCTTAAGCTGCAATTGAAAAAGTCATTTTCTGCTCCGTTTAAAATGGTGTCTGCTCCTGACATTGTTGCAGCTCCGAGTAAAAGTGGGGGAGGTTGTTGGGGTCTCCGTTTTTGCGACTTATTTCAAAGGGATCCTAAAACATTTTCGTTCAAAATTAATTCCTTCTCCATTTCCCCTCGCCGGCATAATTAAAAATCAGTACCAAAAGTGATTTTGCATCCTCAGAACAAATATTCTTTCTATCAATAGCATATCTACGATCTAAGAGAACAGCAACGATGAAAGTCCGGGCACATTTTGTACTTAAATATGCACCGTCAAAGTGTAACGTTTTTTCTCATCCACTTGCATTTGCTAGCTCTCTCTAGACTAGTTGTTTTCTGACATCTCTCGCCTTTGTTTTTTGCATTGTCGTTGCAACTGATTGTGATCTACTTTTTTCCCTGAGAAACAGGCAAATGATCCAAAACTGAGGAAAATACGTCTTCTCAGCGGATATTTTCCGTTAGGTTTTCACAGCCCTTGCAAATCGCCAGCTATTGACTTCATTGACGTCAGAGGTGTTTCGTTGTAACGTTTGTACGTGTCACAGCACATGACGAGACTAATGGTTTTGTGACGTCACAAAAGAACCTTTGTGTGCACCTTTACTTGTAGCTGTGACTGAAGCAGTTACCCAATTGTGTTTAAGACTTTCATCGTCAATATCGATTCAAGTTTTCAACACAATGACATGAGGCAGCTGCTTCAGTTTAAATATCTTTGCAAGCTTATCAAAATATTTCCGTATCATGTAAAGATCTGCCTTGGCTGGTTACGGACATTGAGAGACACGCCCAGTCAATTTCCTGTCAGTTTCAGTATCTACTTGTGAGACCACTTGGCGTATCGATGCTATATGGAGGTCAAACACGACTCAGACTTCGTTAACGCGACGCTTCCTTCGACTTCATTTTTGGATAAAAGTCTCGGTTACGATATCAAGATCTGCAAAGAACTGGAAGCTTTCATGCTTCAATAGTAGTTATGTAGGTGCTTGAACATGTACGTGTAAACAATACGTTGTACGTGTAAAGTCTGTGAAGAGCGCACACTGAATCCTATACATTATAACAACATATGCACTAGTGCAGCGTTGTTTAAAAACCAAAATGAATAAAATTAAGAAAAAAATTTTTTGACTCACTAAAATTAAAAAAGGCAAAACTGAGGTTCAAGACTAGACTTTCCAATTTCTACCAAGATAGAATTGTATCAAATATGGTAAAATTATAATGCTTCTAAACCAAACGGTTTCCACCATTTTAACGTTTCTCCATTTTTACAAAAACAAAACTAAAACTAATTCAGAATCATAGGATATCAGTAACAAGAAAAACAAAATAATTTAAGTTGAAAATAAATATTTTAAACAACCAAACAATTTTTTAATTTTAAAAGAGAAAAGTGAATTGTACAGAAAACAAAAAAATCAGAATCATACGTTTTTAAAAACACGAGCGAGCCAGAACAACCAAAAAGAATGTTTTTGAAAAGAGCAATTAAAAAAAAATCGCCGAAAATTAATCGCACCTATCTAAAAGTTCTGTGTTTTGTCACTCACTCGTAAAACCGCTTCCAGGAAGTGTTCTGATATGCGGTCTCACGAGAGGCGGAAAAGCTTGGAAAGACAAAGTGACTAACGTGCCAGAAAAATATATCGTCGAAGGTGCCAATCACTGTTATCTATTAAAAAGATAGTTCCTAGATAGCTCATTAAGAGCAGATCAAAGCAACTGTGTGGGAACTGAGAAATCACCAAGTTTCTTGACGCTTTTCACGTGATCGTTCTGTCAACCACGGCAGATCGTTTTCACCTTTGCAGCGTAGTCGGTGGTCAACGTGAGTTAACAGTAACACGAAAACTTAAATCTGTTGTTCATCTTCTATCTTGATGTGCACAAGATACGGCTCAAGAACCTGGAAGGTCGAAAAATATTTTGATGGGTACCACGATATCTAGTTTCATGACCATGTGTTTAACAGTGAAAATGGAATGGCCGTAAATGAACAGAGCTATAAAGGTTAGTTTCACAAGGTCAATCCAGGAGCCACAAGTCATTAAGGTTGGTCTGATATTTCACCTTTCTAAAAATTGAATCTATTCTAGTAATGACAAAAGCTGGGAGTTAAGAGTTCTCATTTCTGATCCTTACCCACGGCGTGCCTTTAAAGTCTTTAAGTTTAAAGATGAACCTTTGTTATGCAAGCTTGATCGAGCAACGAAATACTCAACGATTTCCTACTTACAGAAATACCACCTGAGCGCAATTACTGAATTAGAAATTTTCATAGTATATTTGTAAGCGCAAAGTGATTATCGATTATCAGAGTTTCCTATAAAGTAAATCACATTATCGAACAAATATTACCTAAGGGCATCATGCATGGATACGTACTGTACTCACACTAAAACAGGTACTTCTAATCTTTGCAAGACAGCTACGGTTTGGCAAATGCCAACATAGTTTTATTTTTTGTGTTACTTTACGCGTTCTTCTATTCGAGGTATGTTAGCCTACTCAAGGTGTTTGAAGACATTTTAAATACGAATTCTATCCGGCTATCCGATCGTGGATGACCAGTCACGAAAACTCTCATGAATATTCTTCGAACCCCTCCGTAAGTGTCGAAAACCGTTGGCACTCTTCCAATCATTTCTGAATATTTTCCAAACAATTCCAGAGTGTTCTTCTTGTGCTTGCCATCATTGTTAGGATTAGCGTTATTTTGTTGTGAGTAAATAATGACAATACGTCTAGTGACACTTCAGAGACACTAGACCTGTACAGATTGTCCATCGGCAAAGTGCTAAAAAGGTACTCGAAAGTTATTTTAAGTTGCTCGTAGTGTTGGACGCAAGCCATTGTACAGATTGTAGGCCGTTATAAAATACACGCTTTCTATTAAAGAAAAACCCTGAAACTTTCGGCTAAAGGATGGCTGTTCGTAACTTTTTGTCGATATCAGTCTTGTTCTTCATTGTTTCTGAGTATCTGCAAACAGTGGATTAGTTAACGGAACAATATTAAAAGTTGTTATTGTTTCGTCCAGCGGTATGCGATGAGATCGAGCTTGCTTGTCACCCTTCGAGTGCCCTGTGAAAATGGATTTAAAAAGTATTCTTAAAGTTGTCTGAGAAAACATTCAGCCTGGGGATTGTTCTCAGTTTCAAGTTTCTTATTTTTTGGGTAAACCTCAGCCTGGGTGTTCTAGTCCTGCAAAAAGTCACAAACCTGAACATTGTTCCAAATACCAAGAAAACGTATACATAACAATTTATTTTTGTGCCAATTATTAACCCTCCCCCCCCCCTCATTTCTCAGCAGCATTTGACAAAACATATTTTCATTGTCAGTATCATCACAGATATTACGTTATCGTTGATTTATTGTAATGGGGCCGCTAATAGAAGTCTCAAGGTAGTAAGCGAAGACAGAGTAATGCAAATCGAATGAAGAGTAACAGAAAACGTACACGTTTCTTTTATGGAAGCCTCATGGAAATCAGTTTCGTACGCAAAGTAAAACAAATCAAATCGGGAGAAAAACAGAAGTCGAACAGTACGTTTTTAGAAGCCTCAAGGTACTCAGTTTCGAAAGCAGAGATATGCAAGAACTAGTCAAATGGAATAAAATATCGTACAGTACTTTTTAGAAGCCTTAAGATTTAATATCATTTTTGAAGGTCTACAAGGCAAGGTAAATCAAACGGAGAGAAACATAAATCATAAGGCCCATGCAAACGAACGCAATATTGTTGGCCAACAACATGCAAGACTATTGGGCCCAATAGATAGATATAGATAGATAGATAGATGTCTTTATTATAAATTCTTTGCAACCATAAAAGTTGAATTACGAAATTATTTACAATCAGTACTAAAAATATATGTATATAAAATTTAACAAGAGCTTGTTGATTAAAACATTGAAATTGGTATATAAAATAACTGTTCTAAAATATGTCCATGACTAATTAAAAAGCTTCTGAGAATTATGAATTATAAAACTTGACTTGCAACGGTTAGTTTTGAAAACTGGATTGAATCTTCGTTGCTTCCTAAGATTGTAGTGGCAGGATCTTTGCTCTGGTAAGAGATGGTGAAGTTTGTTCTCCCTGTCCGTTGTAACTTTGGTGACTTTGGTGAACAATATGCATGGAACCACAACAATGTAGGGAGTTGTTGGCATTTGTTGCGTATAGTTTGAAACTAGTCAAACTAGCTTTTGGCACAACAAGTCCCAACAGTTTCTCTCGCCCGTTTGCATGGGACCACAACATTGTTGGCCTCGTGAAAACGTCTGCGCACGTGTCTTGTAATCTTTTATTCAAAAATCAAACTTTTCGTCTTTCGGGATTGTTGTAAACATGTTGTTTCAAGCTGATAATGATAAACTGACGTTTAGGCGAAAAATCGACAAAAAACGCGAGTAAATATACCAAAAGATGGTCATACCACGAGTTAGAACAGCTGATTGACCTTCTCGAGGAAACTCTTGCCTCTAGGACGTGTCAAGTAAAGATGATTATTTTAGAAAAAAATGTGACAGATACTGGGAAAAAGCTTGGGACAGAAAGGGCTGTTATTAAGGCCAAAATCACGAGCTTTAATACCCGAACAATGTTGGCAGTTGTTGCGCTCGTTGCACCATCCAACAAGTGCCAACAAGCGCCATCAACTCCCAACATTGCTGGGATAACGTCCGTTTGCATGGGCCTGTAAAGTACTTCCTTAGAAGCCTCAACACTATCAGTTCCGAAGGCAGAGTACTGCAAATCGAGTTGAGAGAAACAAAAATCTTACAGTACGTTTATAGAAGCCTCTAGTTTGTCAGTTTCGAAGGCAGTGAATGGAGAGAACATAAAATCGTACAGTACTTTTTAGAAGCCTCAAGGTTATCAATTTGGAAAGCAGAGTAATGCATATCGATTGGAGAGAAAGAGAAATCATACAGTACCCTTTTGTTTTTCTTTAAGCATTAGCTATGATTGTTGCTAATAGTGGTACGATCGTTTTGGAATCCACATGATATACGGGTGTTTTTCCTCCGGACTTCCTTGTGGGTGGTTCCAGCGTTGGCAAACAACACGGCTGAAACGTTTTAACTTTAAGAATGTTCATAAAGGGGGTAACCATGAACTACGCTTTCAAAATCAAAAGATATTACATCTCCATTTTAAAGATCTTCAACGGATTTTTATTACGGTCTAAGTAGAATCTAAAAAGCTTAGATAAGGGCATACAATTTAGTACGAATTAGCACTCAGGTTTTGGGTAAGAAAAAACATCATTTTTTAATTTTTATTAGAACCTTTTTGTTGGAGCCTGAGTCTGAAAACTTTGCAAAGTTAAAGAACATGCTAAGAACCTACTTAGGCTGAGGAAAGGTGAATAACTTGTATTTTTGGTTCGGACAAAACCATGAATTGCATTGTTTCTTGGCGAATGTTCTTCATTGCAGCATTTCTTGTTTAATAATGTTATACACAAACAACTTTGTTTCAAATCATTCCCATGTTTATGTTTATGATTGGTTGGTTTGTTCGAATGGGAGCAACAAACTTACACCAAATGCTAACACTTAATGAATTATGTTAACTTTAAAGAACGCTTTAAGAACATTTGTCATTTGAAGCTGAACCCGCAAAAAAAACTTAAGAAAAACTTATCTTCAGCTAAAAATCCGAGGTTATTAATTCTATAAAACACCGGGACTCTTTCCAACAATGTTTAATCACGTCCCAATTAACTTCATCAGTTCTTTTTCCAACCTAAAACTCTTCAAAGTTGACTGACCACAAAACAACCGGAAACAAAACGAGTTACGTGCCATAATTAGAAGCAGAAGTGCTGAAATAAGAATTGCTTTGTCCTCAACAATAGAGAGTCTATTAAAAAGAGCTGCCACACAACCCACAAGATCAAGTATAACTCTACCTTCAGGAATTTGCTTGAATATAATATGGGCTATGTGACAAAATCGATAACAAAGAAAGCATTCAGTATATTTCGGGCTTCTACAAGTTTAACACTGCCGTATTATAATAGACCGAATGTTACGTCTTATAAATTGTAGTTTTATTTATACACGGTAAAAACATGAGGACTTTAAGAAATGACTGCTTTGATCTTGAATACTGAAGAACTTCTACATGAAGTTCGACTTCACAAATCGCGAAAACATGCTCGTTCATCATGAAATCAGCATCTTTAGTAATCTCCTTTGTTTCAATCGACAGTTCCGCTCAAGAAATTTTGGTTTCAGCTTTGCGTATGTACAAACAAAACTGAACCTAAATTCTGCAGTCTAAAACGAAAACCTCTTGACCTAAAAAGTTCTCCAATGGTAGAAACCTAACGTATCTGAACTCACTCAACTCGGTAAAATTTGCTCATACTATCGTGCAAGTGATCAGTTTATGCATGAGTTTTATCGTAATCAGGGTAATTTATTTCCAAAATTTTAAAACACCTTACCTAGAATTTTCAGAAATGTGCAAATCATGGTCAGCAGAAAAGCAGCGAGAGCAGTTCGTTGATGGTGCTGAAGACAGCTGAAGTCTGGATGTACTCACATTATACATGTACAGTAGATTGATTGGTTTTGCTTTGATCCTATTTTACGCTTAGTGACTTCAAAATAAAAACATACCTCTGTAAAGCTTAACTGACAACTTGTTGTTAACGGCAAGATGTCTGTTTTGAATGATCTAATCACTTCAAAAAACATTGACTGTTTAGCAAATTTTTCACCAAGTTTTTTACATATGCCAGAGGCTAC
This sequence comes from Umimayanthus nakama, assembly GCA_027574985.1. NCBI lineage: Eukaryota > Metazoa > Cnidaria > Anthozoa > Zoantharia > Parazoanthidae > Umimayanthus > Umimayanthus nakama. The sequence goes on along the minus strand of JAOBRG010337138.1, from coordinate 18,157 downwards.
TGTGTGATGGTATTGTTAAAAAAGATTCACGCTCCTTGTTTCTCAAGCACAGGCTTTGAAATCGTTTTTGAGAAATAACATCTTGACAACGGTTCCTCCAAGTCCACAAAAACCAGTCGGATCTTATGGTTGTGCACTTCGGTGTCTCACAAGGTTCCAGCCTGGGCCCGGTTAGCTTTGACATGAATGCTTTTAATGCGGATGGTACGACACTTTATACCCACACAACTCCAGAGGATCTCAGCAAACCTGTTAAAGAAAATAAGTAACCATGTATTCTCGACGGTCAAACGCAATCAGCGTTATAGGGTACAACTGACGTCTTTTCACTAAAGTTTCGGAATAAGCAAGTTCCATTTCGGTCAAAGGCAAATCTGTCAAATATCACAAGAGTTAACCGCAGGCGGTTTCTATATTACTTTGGAAAGGCAATCTTATGGTCAGCAAAAAGAGCCGTTCCGGCAACTTTTCTCTGTTGTTTTATACGAATTGGCTGTAAAATTAGCAACTTTGAGGTTGAGGGGGCACCGAAAGTGACTCAATATTGCCCTTCCCCGATATTGAGTCACTTACGGTGCCTCCTCAATCTGAGGCAGCCTGCCTGCAAAGCAGCATTGGGGGGAGGGGGGGGGATGATGGGCACACAAGACACTTTGTCTTACTAACTTTTGATAAATCAAGAATACTTAGAGGGGGGGGGGGGTCACGTGCCCCCCGACTCCCCTACTCCGCGGTCCCTGTTGACGTTGTATTTACATTAAACAGTTTTTCCAAACTTTCAGAAACAGAATTAATCGGCTTAAATTTTGCCATTCCATCGGCGCTGTAATTCTCCACCAATCCTTATGCAAAAGTGAAACTAGAAAGATGGAACGAGTGCAGTCAGAATTGCTCTAAAATTATCGTTGTTTTCTGAACAGTTAAGCACAAAATCAGGATGGAACAAAAAACTTGGCTCAACTTTGACAGTATGGGACTGCGACGACTAACAGTACAAATGTGTAACTAAAGCACTTATATTAAATATAACCCCTTCATTAAAACCCAAACATGACTAGTTGTTTCAATGTATATCAACTTAATAATAGTATTCATAATCAACTTGCTTCAAAACTGACTTCCTCGTCATTATTTACTTTTAAAAAAACCCAAATATGTACAAATATTGTAAATTCTATAAATGGCGAATAAACTGTTAAACTGTTAATACACATTCAAATTCATTCATATGAATACTTGTGGGAAAAAAATTGCCGATCTCTCGACAAACTCGTTACCAATCTGAGAAGTATATAATTAGAACACCCAGGCTGAGATTTGCTCAAAAATTAAGAACTAGCTAACACCAAATATCAGGCTGAAGGTTTGATCAGAATAGTTTAAGAAATCAGTTTATTTAATCCTTGCACACAGCTTGAGATGTACATGAAAACAAACTTATCAGAATTTAGCTTGGTCATCGGGCGCTGGAAGAGCGATTTATAAGCAAGCTCGTCACGTTCGCGGACGCTGGTTGAAACAAATAGCAAACACACACTTCTTAGCGCCATTTTACATGTATTGTTCTGGCAGCTAATCTACTCTTTAAAAGTATCAGGAAATAAGAACAATTTAAGAACAATTTGAGACTGAAACCGCCAAAAAATCAGGAACAGCCCATACTTTTGTGTATTATCCGAAACAAACGGTCTTTGCCTTTCAGTTGTTAACCTCAGTATCTTAGCCTGCTCTTAGTTTTTTTATCATTTTTCAGCCTTATGTTTCTATAAAAAGGTCCTTATAAAAAGGAGTGAATCCTATAAGAGTCTTAATTTACCTTAATTTGTTTTACGGATTGTGTTAATCCTCAGAAGTGTCTCAACGTTTGACAAAACAGATCTCAAAAAGTATTAACTTAGTTAAACTTCCTCTCAAAGTCAACTTGCTCTTGAGGTGACAGTCACTATCCACTTAGCCAGAACTCAGAGCCCGGAAGGAACTATAACTTGATGGTGAATTTAATTTGCAATACTTTGTTCTCTTAAATTGCATTACACAATTGCTTTATTGGTTTATATACACAGTTTCATATACAAACGTGTATTGACTAAGACTGAAAAGAATACAATCCGTTTTAGTGCTTTTATGCTGGTAGCCTTACGCCTGTTTTATACTTTCTATTTTTGGTTGAATGTCATCGCTGTAATAATATTGATCAAAAGTCTTTTAAGAAGTATGCAAGCTTCCGCTGTATATCCGTAATCAAAACAACATACAAGTTTCAAACAGGACAACTTTCTATCGTACGGATCGAAAGTCTGGCATATATATGCATTTTTTCAAATTATCTCATATCTGGCAAGATTATCGAATTCCGTTGCAGTTCGTGATAAACATCTTACTGCTTGACCCATGTAGTTTCAATGCTGGTGTACACGCGATGTATCGTGATAGTTGCTGGTTCACGGAAGACTCGACTGTGAACTGATAGCATTATAAGTCCTGATTATTACCATGGGCACTGACCTGGTTACTCTATGACTTGCCGGAAATTCATTACTTAATATTATTGTTGGTTGCTGCTGGTTCAATTTATTTTTTTTTTACTGTACAATCATAACCTACATTCTTTTTATGAATTTAATGCATACTCAACGTAATACTTCTAAAGTGAAGAAAAAATACAGTACAAAAACTGGAAAAACTTAACAAGTTCAGAGGTGCGTCACAATGCAAATTTTGGACTGGATTTATAATATATAAAGTTTATACAGCGCTAGCCACGAGTAGTAGTAGAAATCGAAGACTCTTCTCTTTTAGCTGCTTTGTCGGTCCAGTTCGATTGATAGTTCAGAAATTGAATACGTGATAAAAATATGTCAACATTCAGTGCCATTGTTCACTTCCATTTTACATGGTCTGATTCCATAACTGTTTGACAAGCGAGAATGTGAAGGCCTCTCGAACAGTTCTCGGGGCGTTTACATGTAGCAATGACGTAAAAAACTACCACAACCACAATGCTTTGCGCGCTTTCTTGTGAGATAATTTGCTCGATGCTAACGTCACTAGGAAATAGTAGTTTGAAGTTGTATGACATCATTATGCGAAGGGGCTTTTTAATGGCTTGAGTAATCAGGACTTCGTTGGCATTCTGAAGTGACGGAATCAGTTTTTCGTCTCAAACAACACATGCTTGTTTCCATCCCAGGGGCCCCACTGACATATTATACTGACGGGGGGGGGAACCGAGTAAGTTTTTTAGATCTGAAATTTTGGCCATGGAAGACACGGGTTTTTGGAGGGGGGTGGGGGGGGGGGGGAGAGCGAGCAAAACAATGTATTTTTTTGTGGTATTGAACTTTTCACAAGCTCAAATCAACCATAAGACAACTGAGCAAAAAATGGCTCGTGGTGTGAGATTTTTTTGGGCGTGCTAAAAAAGTTGGGATTGTTTTTGGTAAAAAAAATTCTCAAGTTGGATTTTTTTGGGTATGAAATAAGGAATTCTGTCGGACCCTCCCTCCTCCCCAACCGTCATTAAAATATCTGAGTGCTGCCCCTGGGGTTTCAGTAAAAAACATCTGCACGCTCACCTGCCGTTTGCCTGGAGCTGCAGCCACTAGTGTGGTATGCCGTGCTGTTAAACTAATGGCTTCTAGAACAGTCCCTAATGCTCTTGATTTTCTAAGTGATAAAACAGGCGGTAGGGTTATGTGGAGCATGAGCTCGATAACTGCACTCGTCTAGCAAGTCAGTGTTTTCATTTTTCTTCATTTAATAAGGAAGAGTTGTTTCATGCAGTTTAATTGGAACCCACTGATGAATCAGGTAGAGTATTTATCTTCCTTTTTTTAGAACGATTGGTTGTCTTCTCGGTACAATTCAAGATTTCATGTTGAGTCGGTTTAGCATAGACACTAATACAGCGAGTTTAACCACTTGGTATTGCATTACACAAAACGAAAGTGTAATCTTGATAGAAAGGGGATAGAAAATACTAAACACTGAATTCGGAAATACCTTCAGCTTGGTAAAACTGACATCAAACTAAACACGTTGAAGATCAAAATGAATAATTGGGTTAATTTAGGCTATGGGAAGCGTCCCAGCTTTTTACACAGTGCTTAGAATTTGAAGACTTAAGAAAATTTTAAGTCAGCATTTGAAAACATGGAATGATCTGGAATGTCGCAGTCTTTGGTTATTCGGTTTACCAGAGGTCGGAGAGTAAGCTAGAGTGCATCAATTGTCCCAGTTTCAAACTTACATTTCACCTTCTGGAGCATTCGTGGAACAGGTAGTGTTTCAAATGAAATAACCCACTTTTTGTAAGTAACTACCTGATAAAACCTTTTTCGCATTGTAAGTTACTGCCAAATGAATGTCAATCATGTTGTGATTGCAGTGACGGCAAAAAAATCCAGTCAGCTCTTCTTCCCTACAATTCTGCCAATTTTACAATACCTGTCATCACTCAGCGAGAATTCAATCTTAGTAAAAAACACAGCTGTGGAATGGGGACACAAGTGTCAACCTCGTGCTTTTTGACTTCCAATTTAGCTTCTCAACTCCCACGCCATATGTATGACGTTACTCCACGAAGGGCCGTAACCAGCGTCAGGCAGGGGGGGGGGGGCAAATGCCCCCCCTAAATTTTGGACCGAAAGTAATTTTTTGTATATTAAAACTTTAAAAAAAAATGCCCCCCTTCCCAAATTTTGTGCCTGGCTACGGCCCTGACACGTGTCGGTTCCGCGGCGATAACGGAGTACTAAATCAGCGGAAAAGACAAATCACAGGCAACATTGCTGAAAGTTTTGTGCTTCAAGCGTAATCTCCAGTGCTGAAGCTATCGGCAATATTTCTGTATAAGAACCGATAGCGAGGACTTAGCGTGTCAGAAAAATGCCAGTTTTGCGTATTTAAGCTTCGTTCCAGCATGCGAAAAACACTTCTTGGAATCTACGTTGCATGTTGGTACTCCTCTGCAGCTGGTTCCAGGAGAGGATCCAGAATTTTTAGAAAGGGGAGGGGGCGGAAGCCAAATTCTAGAAAGGCTAAGGGGGAATTCACTTTTTCAGTGCTGCTTTTAGTCATTTTCTTATAAATCTCTTACAAATATTCCACCAAAGAGCGGGGGAGGGGGGGGGGGAGGTGGAGGCGGCCCGTCCGGCCCCTCCCCTAAATCCGCGCCTGGGTTGTAACACAGCACACAGCTAAAGAACTTCTTCATCTCCAGGAGCACGTTTCTCTTTTTAGTTTTAATAACAGATAAAATTTAAGGCCCGAGAAAATGTTAAGCCATGGACTGAGCAACAGACATCAGACTCAGAATACTAATATACTAGCAGTAACGACTCGTCAGTAAAGTGCTGCCGTGAGCTTTCGCAATTTTCTAGGGTGGACGGCCTGAATTTTGTTGTGCTAGTAATGAACATTTAACTGACCCCCTCAATACTTTGTAATTATCACTTTGGTCTCTGTTTTAAAAGCCGCCAAAAATGTATTCCCCAATGCTGGCCGTTATTCCTCGTTATTAAGTGCAGATTTGACTGAGTGAAAGGAATGGCGAGAAATTTTCTGCCAACTAGCTACCTAAGTAACTAGATGTTTTGAGAAGGAAAGATATGTGGCATTTGTTCTAATTTTTTTTCTATATCTTAACTTGCATTAATTTGGGGGCGGAGATCAAGGTCAACTTAAGATGGCATTTGTAACACTACTTGCAGTAACGAGAATGGACTTATGGAGTCGAGGTCACTATCGCACATGCTACCTGTAACACAAGATACGCTGCAAAAGAAGTATTTTACAAAAATCTTAGACGTGCAAAGATTAAAGCCGCGATAAGATCTATTGAATTGAATTTTGTCTGAAATACCTAAATAATCGATGTATCTGATCGACGAATGCTTGTGATGAAAATGGTAACGGTTCGTTGGTCATAGATGAAGTGGCAGTCACTGAAACGACAATTTGTAGTCTTATACGAAGTAGTTGTGGGCGCCGGACAAATGCAACGGGTCGAGAAATTTTCTGCCATGTTACGAATAGCAAAGAGTATCTTAACAAATATTTGTTTACTAGGTTCCATTCAACTATCACTGGGCATGTCACGTGTTACATAACATTGTCAAGACCAGCGGATGGGGAGGAGCTGCCCCCCCAAACACGCTTTTTTGAGAAAAAACAAGAGTTGCTGAGGAAGAGTGTTTTCAGCCCCCCTCATTTTGAGTCACTACTCAGACCCCCCCATTTTCAAAGTTGCTCCACGGTCCCTGATCGTTAATATATAACGATTATCTCATTATCTGAAGCTGTTAAAAGCACAGCAAACGTGTTCATGATCTTGTAGTTCAGCACGGTTTTCTACTTAATCTGAAAAACTGTCGTTAGTATACAAAACTTGGCCTCAAACTTGACAAGAATAAAAACACTGGGTATTTCTGACTGCTAAAAAAGTTGCAAGTATAACAGAAAATGTTCTTCCGATTATTAAGACACAATTGACAAAAGCCGATTCATGGCGAAAAGAAACCGTTTTAACAGCTTGAAGGAACAATTTTTCAAACTGTTCACAAACATTTTAGACATGTATGCAGTTTTTTATTATGATTTCATGGAAGACGTTTTGTGCTCTTAGCTTTCTTCTTTATCAGTCCCGTAGCTATATCTTTGGCAGCTGTCTCTCAGAACCCAGCTAGAAGCTGTAACCTAGCCGCCGAGGAGGCTAAGAATTATAAATGAAATAAAATGTACAAGGTTTTACGTCCTGTTCTTTAACTAATCAACCGTTTTTTACTTCTTCAAATAAATATACAGTAACTTTTTCAATGACATTTTCGCTGTGTAGCTCCAATAATACCCTTTCAAACCGCAAACTTCTCATGTCTTCAACTTTAGATTTACTGAAAATTTTAAAATTAAAAATTGGAAGCCAACACCTGTTACTACTAAATAAACTGATCAAATATTCATTGTTCCAGATCATAGTTAGTAGTCTCTTCTACTAACCATCTCCACATTGAACTTGACAAAATGTGCATGGCACGTTTTTCTGAGTTGTATCCGCTTAATCAGTTAATGCGACATCGACTTGTTTTTATGTCTTGCGTTTATATTCTAAGACTCTTCTGACGATCACTCAGATTAATACTTTCAAAACGAAAAACAACAGTATTTGGCTAATGATAACAGATCCATAGGTACCCTGCAGGCCAACAAACCAAACACATCTTCTCTCGACTTGAAAACGGAGCATTAAACCGCTGTCTCATCGTTTCGACAGAGACTCCCAAGTCCGCGCCCTGCATGAGCTGAACAGGTCAGTGCATGCAGATGAGAATCACAACAAGAAAAAGAAAGCATTGTATTCTCGAGCAAGTTTTCAAAAACTCAGTTTTGGCTCTAATGCATTTTTACATATATTCAAGAATTCCGGTGGAACACGCTGATGTAAGAAAATTGAGCACACAGACTCTTAATTAATACGCATGCCACCACCGATGTCGGTAAAATATCCTGCCAAGTGCTTTGTACGTTTAAAGGAGTCGGCTATAGCGAAAGCATTAGTGTAGCTATAAACGTTTTTGTTTTACATGTTTATTGCTTGCCATGCAGTCCGCGGCGAACAGGGCAGGTGCAGGTCTGGCGCTGTTTTAAACTTTCTGTGACTTTTAATGCAGCTTTGTTAGTCTCGCTAACAAATCAAGTTAGTATGTGTGCAAGTAGTATCAGTTCTTGACACTTGTAACTGAAAATCAAGACACTATACTAATATTTTGAATAGAAAGTTCTGATCATCAAACGAGTTTACTGTTGATAAACCATTTCTTCCAAAACGAGTGACTACAAGCCAGACACTGAACGTAGTTGCTGTATACTTTCTCCTGTTGCTGACTAAGATTTCTTCGAGCAGTTGGAGAGGTTTTCTACAGCGAAATACTAGTACTCCCTTTTGCAAAACTAGAAGATAGACTTAAATACAAACAGCGAGAATTAATGTTACAAGCAGCTTTTCTTCTGGGACGACACAAATCAAACTTTTTGAAACAAGAATTGAAACTATTTTTAAAAATTGATAAAGTTTTAGTGCGTTACTAACGTACGATAAGAAGCCGATACTTTAGGCGAAACTCGTTGTGAAAATTAATAGGATAAATAAAGTATGTTACATTGCATGAACTTGTCTCTACCTAGCTAGCATTCATGCACGCGAGCTGCACAGCTATCTGTGGCACCATCGAGTACAATCGACACACCTCACCAAACTTTTTGATAAGTACCTCACTCACAGCTATCGAACGTAGGTCTATAAGTTGATTAGTAAAAATGATTTATAGTGTTCGTGTTATAGAATAGACACTTTTTTTGCAAGATTTAACTTAAAGTTATTGTGCATGACGTTTTATTTTCTCAATTTTTAAAAAAAACTGGACAATGACCTTCTTAAAGTAAAGGCAAATACACACTTACCTCGTTGACAAACTGGAAACAGGTCGGGGTCAAAAAATCTCATATCTGAACTGATACAGCTGTACCAAGGGGATTTTTCTTAACAACACCTTTTTAATGAACTACCTTTTCATTCATAACCCATATTTAATTGTTCTTTTCCACTTTACGTTCTTAGACTCAAAACGAAAATGTGACTACAGAGGTACAGTTGTGTATCAAAGGAAAAAAAAACTCACAAGCAATCTTCATGCTGCAGCCGTATCGGGTATAGAATGACTATCAGATGGCTATCAATCCGTTCTTTAATAAGGCTCAGCGAGCAGAAATTAATTGGTCAATGACAGAGATTATCGGCTGCTTTTTATAAAAGAAGTCCACCAGCTTCCTATAACGAATACTATTAACTGAACGATATTTGCCTCTGTGTGACATAACCTGATAACACAACCTAGCATAACATAATTTGTTTTTATGAACGTTTTGAACCAGAATTGCTAAGTGAGCATGCAAAAACTTTTTCAAAATCACTTGTTATTTTCTTAAGAGCGTTAATAGTAATGTAGTAGCTAAACTCCTTCTTTTGGTTTTTACTGTCAGTTTTTGTTTATACTGGGTGATATTTCAGTTAACGTGGCATTTAAACTGGTCACTGAAACATCACTGTCAGTGCAACGCTACCAGACCTATTAATTATACATTTGTCACCACACGTTCAGCTCAACGTTTACTCAGGCCGCGCCGGACCTCGTATTGCGCAAATATTAAATAAATGTAAAACCTTTTGAAATATCGTCTTATTCCGGTTTATCGCAAGTTTCAAGTCTGTAACTGCCTTTCTGAGTTGTACTTAGACATTTTCCGTGGTTTCGCTGTAGTTTGTAATTTTTTTTAAAAAGAAGTAATTCATTCAGCGATATCATTCCAATCTCCGTCTTAAATGCATCAAGAATTCGTTTTTCCACAGCCAGTTGGAAACCCTGCACAAGCTTATCTTAAGCAAGCAACTCAAACTCCAAGAACTCAGAAACCCTTTCCTATAGACATGTTCTTTCGCCTTGAGCATGGACAATCAGTGCCTGCCCGCGCACTCTGCCCCCTCAACTTGTCCAAAAATAACCGGAAATCAATTCGTGCGGCTATCAAATGCAACGTCAATCACAAAGCTTAATGGGGATATTTATATCCCATCATCCTTGTACTTTGGGACGTCACGTTGTTTTGCGGGCAACAACGCATCGCGTATCTCATATTTCGTTGTTAGTTCAACTGCACAGTCCCAGGGCCATTGCGTGTTTTGAAAAGAACGACGGATTCAATGTGGTTTCTGCGACTGTTGTGTAACCATAGCCAGCTATCGAGGTAAATGAATTTGTGCTTCGTCCTAGAACCTGACTACTGATCAGTTCTTGCTTCCAGAATCTACTATAGCGTTGTTTCGCGAAGGAATTCCTTGGCATCAATGCTGCTAGGAATCAGTTGTTGAAACCCAAGCTAAACCTAGACTTTAAAAATGTGCTAATGTGTGCAATACTTTTATGGATTTGCTAAGCGATTACCACGTTGCAGTCTTTCACAAGAATGCAATAGCCGTTTATAGTTTCAGTAACGATTGTAATGGGTTTGATGACGGTTCACTACCGTTCTGTTTCTCGTCGTCGTTGGTCATCAAAAACGAAAATTGTTCTCCTTGCATGCCCAACTGCATGTACCTTTAAACTTAAAGTCAGTTTACCGACAGCTTGAATTTTCACCCAGTGATATGTGACTGGTCAAAGAGGTCACGCTATTGCAGTGGCTCAAACAACACAGGCTAGACAAGGTTTCTGATCAGCAAGTCATCTTGTATGTTTTGCCTGGTAGCGTTCGTATCTTGTACGGCTTTATGTAAGTGACCCTGTGCCCGATGGCCCGAGTAAACCTATACTTGTGAAAGCGTCAAGTACTTGTACTCACGCTCATTGAAACTGACTTAACATTTGTTCAACAAATGTGGTAATTTATTGTAATTAAATGGTCTTAGAACTAATTATGACTCTTGAACGGGTAAACAGCAACTTGCCAACTTAGGTTGTGCGCTGTACAAGTACGTTCTGTAGTGAAAAGGTTGGTAGCTTGTCAAGCGAAGTTGAATACATGGTTATTACATGGTTAACCAAAAATGGTCACTCAAAAAGATATTACGTTGTAAAATGGGAACTGTGTGAGATGGAAAGAAGATTCCAGGCGGGGAGATTTTCCACGAAATAACGACGGGTAGTTCCCTATCTTCCGTCAGTTTTGTTTGTTAATGCACTCAGCTAGCTGACTCGCATAAATCATGAAACCAAACCAAATCAAATGATCGATAGAAGCTTTTCCTCGCTTTTGAAATTGAGGTTTTGTCTAATATCGTAAGTCTAAATCTAATATTTGCCTCTTATAGTGATACATTTTTTCTCAGGTGCAAGGAGGACATAATGCTACGTTCGGCAATGCGTTCATCGATTGTTGGTGTGTTGCTTCTAGTAATTCTTGTACACGACACCATTGGTAAGCTATTTGTAACTTGATATAACTATAGTTTTGGCATGCTTCCTAACTTGGCTTTCTCTTCAGTTTACTCAATTTTTAACTGTGATATAACTAAACTATTATATATATTTAGATATATTTTCTTTATCTTCATTGTCACGCACTTCTGGTAATCGATGGTCTTCTATCATTAAACTTCTGTAGAATATATTGTGGTATTTGGTTCTTAAAAGTTAAGTCGTACAACATTACGTAGTGTTTACAAACTTACGAAATAGCACTCGAGTCGCGGTTTCAAAAGCTCAGTAGTTATTGTAGCAAACATCCTTACTTTCGTCCAATACCTTGCGCGGTCTGAACTAGATCTATAGTGCGATAGTTCCCTATGTTTAAAATCAAAACGAAAACGCTTTTTTCATGTTTGCTCTCGGTTTTCATTAAATGAGCTGCGCTGCGGTAATATCGCATGACCTTGGTACTGGTTTGACAACAGTTAGTTCTAGCCAAACCAACTGAACAGTTTCACTTCAACACTTCAAGAAGAAGTGTTGTTCAGTTTAAGACGTGTTTTTTAAAAACAGACCCATTGTATCGTTAAAGTAGGTTCATTCACCAGCCACTCGTATTTCAAGCTTATGTCCTCGGTCAGAAGTTTTAGGCTAAGCCTTAGGAACTAGTTTGCGAATCGTACGTCCGGAGTTGCGAGTTGCGTCTGATAATGCTATAGGCTATACACAAGGGATTGTTAAATCTGAACTGAACCTTCAGGCTGCTGACATTAAATGTTTTTGTCACATGTTTTTAGAGTAGATCGCTACTTCATACAGTAGTTGAAAATATACCGATTCTTTGTAAATCATATATATTTGCATTTTACCGTGAACGAACGTATTCCATGCAGTCTGGACGTTTTTTTTGGAGTGTAACTGATAGATAAACACATTGCGCTGCTGTAAGTCTAGTTTAATTCTTTTTAAAAAGAGCTTTATACGTTGTGTTTTACAATTATCGTTGCGTTATAACCTGCGCCGATGATTTAAGTTGAAAACTAAAGGCAAGTCGAAGAATGCTTGGTACTAAATGGTTGTATGTCTCTACTCCTCAGCTTACATGCAAAGTAAAAGCACATCTTTAATTCGTTTCTTTCATCAATAAAGGACAACTGCCTGCGTTAGTAAAAACTACATTTTGTTGACTATGTCATATGTAGTCAACAACAACAATAACGTTTATTAAGTATGACCATGAGAATACATGGTATTACCTATCTAAAACTGAAAAGAGAAAGAAAAGTGTTTGATTAACTTCATTACACTAAAATATAATACAACTTGTGCCTTTTTTCTGTTGCTTTGTATAGAAAAGAAGCACATAGCCTACTAACATTTCTGTCAGTGTTGCTGAAAATAAAAGAAGTATTTTCTCTTAATCACTAAGACGGGTAAATAATACGGGTAATCATTGTTGGGACTAACTTAGTGACTGTGATATCCTATATGTTTATTTTGAAAGCGTTCATAAACTTTAGAAACAATGTCAAGTCATGTCTTAAACACATACACGTAAAGTTACAGGGTTTATTTAATAATAACTTGAACGCTAACTCTGGTAATAAACGGGCTTTAGCTATAAATATTATTTTGGTTAAAATTTTGTATTTCGAATTTGGTTACATGCATATTTATTTCATTATTTGTGTCATCTGTAATGATGTTTTAAAGGTCAGGGCCCGGTTGTTCGAAGAGTGGATAGCTCTATCCAGCGGATAAATCCTTATCCAGTGGATAAAATTGGCGCGTTGTCCAATCAAAATCAAGAACGCGTCAATTTTATCCACTGGATAGCGATTTATCCGCTGGATAAAGTAATTCACTCTTTGTACAACTGGGCCCTGTATGGTAGCATCACACGCAATCACTGCTTACAACCTTTCAAATGACAGGTGAAAGTTCTATTTTTCAAGACGAATAAATTTCCTTACAGTTTTCATCCTTTGTTCCAATCTGATCATACTTAAAAAAAATTCAGTTTAGCTATCTAACTTAGGTCAATAAGAGCTGTGACAGAAAAAGGGCTATGACATGAAAATTAATAATGAATTACACTTCTCTACAAAAGAAAAGATTGCATTGAACAACAAAAGTCATTCCCTCCCTTCTTTTTACGAAGTTTGATAATTTTTATCAAATGACAAACTTACCACCAGAACTTCTCATTTTGCTCTGAAGAAGGTTGCAGTTCCAACCAAAATATCAGTTTTAAAAGCATTTTTATATCAGATCAGAAACAGCTTTTTTAACACATACATGCAATTTTTTGAGATTTCTTTCTTTTCTTTAATATTATTTTGTTTTACAATGTTGTTGTTTTTCTTTAGCATATTTCTATTAATCTTATTCAAATGCTTCGGACAAGTTGATAATTACAACATTCTTGCAAAGGGCCAGGTATTAAATTCTGGCAAAAATTCATAACAACTTGATTTAGAACACTTTGAAGGTGCAAAAGATTGTTTGTTTAACTTGATGTATTGGATACAAAAGACAGACATTTTGTGGAAGGGAACCTGTTTTGAAAGCGATTCTGTATCTGACTTTCTTAAAGCTGAATAAACTTGAATTTACGTTTGCTTTCAAAAGAGTTCTCTACTCTAGAATATTAGCTACGCTTCAAATATTCAATGAAAGGCTTTGCTAGATACAGTTTATTTTCATGAGCTGATATTTAGTATTCTGTGGTGATGCGGGAGGGGGGAGGGTAAGTAGGTTTCGTAGACACACAAGGTTGGACTCATGATCTTGAAGGGCTTTCATACTGTACGTATGTACTGTAAGTGCTTTCTGTACTTTTCCTTAATTCCAAATGGTGGGACTGTCAAAATATTGTTCTTTACGACTCTAGTCACCTCTAAAAACTTCTGGTATCTAGTTGTCCAGACTCCAGGGGTGTCTGTAGGTATCCAGTGAAGTCTAGGTATCTCTAGAACTGTCTGGGACTTAGAGGTGTTCAGTAGTGTCTAGACACAACTAATCATCCTTGCACGTTTTTAGAACTTGTACCTTTAATTGTCCTTAAGTGTCTAGAAAAGTACAAAAGCTGTCCATATATTTTGGGAACTTCTGACACCTCTAAACATTCTGGACACCTCAAGACACTTCTGGCAACATCCGTATATCTCAGGATACTGCAAGATACCACTGGGCACGTCCAGATATCTCTGTGCAACTCCAGTAGGGACAGTACAATTGGCTTCTTTTGGTTCTTTCATTTCTGATGTTTGTAAACTTTTGCGTTTTTGAGGACCACCATGAAAAGAATAGGTTTTGATGACTGGGACTTTACCCTAAAACCTATTAACTCTTTTGCTAGTATTACTGCACTGCATTGCTATTTTATTGTAACTTATCATACTACAACAAAACCCATACATTTACTGTTTATTGTTCTTTTGCACCATTTTCAGGATATTCAAAGAGGACATGGACATTCACTCTTAATGATGATTCCAAACAATCAGGACAACTCCAATTGAGAACAAATGGAGTCTTGCAACAGAATGTCAGTGGGAAATTCGCTCCCCCTGGTGATTCAAACACAGTTTCTAGTGTTTTTAAGCAGAGGTTCAACAAAGAAATGATATTCTTATTCTCATTTCTAGATCAACAGAAACAATGTGGTATTTTAAGTAAGGTGGCAAGAAAGGTGTCCTGTAACATTTCCACTACAACTAAAATTGCATCTAACTTCACAACACTTTGGAAAGGTACTTACTGTCAATCAAAAGCTATGAACAAGCAATGCTATGTTGATGACAAGCTGAAATTTAAAGTGCACAAGATTTACCTTGAACGACTTGCAAAACTTTTTGCTGCACTACCCCTACCATTCAAATGCCTGATCATTAAAAGTGCTGCTTCAGTTTCAAATTATGACACGTCACAGCAACAAAACACCAACAATTTGAAAATCACCTTACAACAAGCTGAACAGGAAACGGAAAAACTGTTTACAAGTGTGAAATTGGACTCAAAGTGTTCAACGGTAGCAGCAAGAAGAAACCATACTGTGACGAAAGCAGCCCTTCTTAACATAACTGTTCAGCTACACAACACGAATCGGAAACAATGGATAAAATATTTTAAGCAGGAAGCAACTCAAATCTTCTTTGAATATATGACAAACAAGACAAAAAGGCATCAACCATCTAATTCTAATAGACTAGTACAAGCAAACTCTTTCAGCAAGAGAAGAGGCCCCAAGAGAGTTTCTTTTAAGAAAAGAGATATTAAAATGGATGTGCGGAAAGTCACGAAGGTCAAAAATGAAACATTTACTATGTGTTTTGGAATAAAGGTAAGGTCAGGCAGTGGAGAGTCCAAGAACTGGGGAAATGGCAAAGATATTGCTCTTTCACTGAAATATCTTTTGATCAAGAATGAGCGTTTGAAAGCCAGCATTTTGAAGATGAGAAAACTAAAAAAAAGTAAAACTGAATCACTGAGCGAAGCAGGTGAGCTACTTGTGCCAGAGGAAATTGCGATTTCAAAGAAACTCTTTCCATTGTACCTCAAGAACTACTACAAAAGAATAAAGGTGACAAATAAATGTTACTTTATGTCGATGATAGCAGAGACTTTAAATAAGAAGTTGAACGCCGTTGAACATCTTTATCTCACATTAGAACGTTTATCCAAGAAAAGCTTTTGTTCACGAGCTACACGGCCTGGAACGAAAGGTAAAAATAAAATAACAACTATAATAGATATGTTAGACAATGGCGAAGTACCTCTACGTTCCACAACTCCTCAGCCAACTCCTATTTTAATGCTACCAGTGTCACGTATCCCACCACGTGAAGACAGTGGAATACCGCAAGGTGTAGACATTGAAGAAGAGACAGCGGACGACAAAATTCCGGAAAATGGTGATGGGCAAGCATCAGCAAGCCAGGAAGAGGAAATCGTTGCATTAGAAATCGCGCTCTTTGCAATGGTTGCCTTCTTGTGCATTGCGTTTCTTGCATTTACCATAAGTTGCATTAAGTTTGTCATGAAGAGTCGATCATATGCCAACAACAGAGCTAGTGCAACAACAGCAACACATAATACATTTCTTGCAAGGGAAGTGTTTTCTAGGGTGTCTACAAATGTGCCAAATAACAAAAGTCATGTTGACGTTTCAACTCATCTCAGGCAGAGTCAAAACGTTTCGAATCCACTCTGGGCAATTTGTTGTTTAAAACATCCACAAGAGTCATTTCCGGTTGCAAGAGACAGATCAACACCACAACAACCTTTAAATGATCCGCAAAATTCAATTCCAGCTACAGGCGACAGATCTTCACCTAAAAAACCTTTAAATAATCCGCAAGACTTAGTTCCAGCTACAGGCGGCAGATCTTCACCTAAACAACCTTTAAATGATCCGCAAGAGTCAATTCCAGCTACAGGCAGTAGATCTTCACCTAAACAACCTTTAAATGATCCGCAAGACTCAGTTCCAGCTACAAACGACAGACCTACACCAAAACAAACTTTTAATGATCCGCAAGATTCAATTCCAGCTACAAACGACAGATCAACGCCTCAACAACCTTTAAACAATCCATTACCAGAAAGAAGAAAAGAAATACCTTTGCAGGTTGAAAGCTGTGAAGATACCAAAACTTCATGTTCAAGAACTAAAACTTTGCAACCATTAGAGGGCGAAAGTGAAGAACTTCAAATTGCGACCCGTTCACAGTTAATTAAAAAGACCTGCAATTCTACATGTACTAAAACAAATAATGATGCAGTTCCAGATTCGTTAGAAACTGTTCAAAGCTGAAATTCTTTCAGGAACTAGTATTATACACCTGATCTTACCAGTGACCTGAAGTTAACAAAGGAGGTGGCTGTGTGTGTATGTACAACTAATAAATAGCTCGATTATTAGCAAGATGTAAATTAGAGGAAGTAGTGTAATGATGAATGTGCAGCTGATACAACATCTAGCTTCAGTTCTGAAGACAATTCAAATTCAGATGTTCACATGCCAGTGGCTTAGCCAGCCTGCAGAATGCTTATAGACCCGATAAGGAAAATGTAGGGCCTCTGAATTTGTATTTGTTGCATTCTGGGAGTAGTTCTGTTTAGTCTGCAGGCCTACAGGCTGGCTAACCCCTTAGCTATCATTTATGGCCACACAAGTTTGCTACCACACAAGAAAGAGCAAGTTTAATGATCAGATATTGGTAACCAGAAGAACATACATGCACATGTACATTGCAGTAAAATGTGCAAGAGAAAAGGAAACCCCTTAGTTAGTTAGTTTGACTGTTTCTTGGAGGTAGTTTGAATTGCAGTCTCTAACTTGTAAGAACACTGACAAAAGCAACTATAAACTGTTTCCCCATAATGGTGTTGCCAATCAGCACAAATAAATATCTTAGGGCTGGTGCCGTTGTTCAATATGTACAGTAATACAATTAGCTGCATGTGCATGCCTCTTTATTTTATGCAGACACAGTGTATGCACTCCAGAACCACGTATTCTTGTAAATAGCTCCACTTGCAGTTTCATCATATTTTATTGGCAGAATAGTTTCGTTTAAACATGCCTGGAGGTTTGAAAAACGCATTGTAACAAATACACAAAAGTTCAACTTTAAAACTTCTTAGAAACAGTTTGAATGCATGTTAAATGTACATATTCATTCTATCCAAGCCAGCATATAAAAGCATTAATAAACAAATATTTGAAAGTACAGAAGCCTACAGTACATTTGGGAGAAATTATTTTTCCCGGGCTACAACCACCGTTGAGTTCTTTTATTTGTGACTCAAAATTAAATTAAGGTTTACACATTTCTATTTTTGAGTAAAGGGAGCCCAGGGGCCATAATCAAAAATCTTAATGACGTGGATATTGAGGATTTTTGTGGGTCCGAAGTTTTGGCCAAAAGAAATCTTTCTTTGGACTATGAAAGATGCCGGGATTATTTTGGATTGTTAAAAAACACCGGCCGGAACATTTTGGTATTTTCTCTTTCATCAACTTAATCCAGAAAAAATGGGTTAAATCAACAAAAGTTGATACGGTATGTTTTTCGCCGGTGGGATATAGTGTTTAGCTGACGTTTCGAGCGTTAACCCTTCGTCGGAGCAGACTGAGGGATTGTGGGGAAATCAGTGTTTAAATAGTTGGTAATAAATTTATGCGGATCGAA
>JAOBRG010337127.1:0-11772 GCA_027574985.1 Umimayanthus nakama | reverse complement strand
GTGGCACCGCAAGTAGAAACCTAATCAAAAAGGCAGTCTAAGTGGAAACCTGAGTGGCACCGCAAGTGGGAACCTAATCAAAGAGGCAGTCTAAGTGGAAACCTGAGTGGCACCACAAGTGGGAACCTAATCAAAAAGGCAGTCTAAGTGGAAACCTGAGTGGCACCGCAAGTGGGAACCTAATCAAAGAGGTAATCTAAGTGGAAACCCGAGTGGCACCACAAGTGGGAACCTAATCTAAAAGACAGTCTAAGTGGAAACCTGAGTGGCACCGCAAGTGGGAACCTAATCTAAAAGGCAGTCTAAGTGGAAACCTGAGTGGCACCGCAAGTAGAAACCTAATCAAAAAGGCAGTCTAAGTGGAAACCTGAGTGGCACCGCAAGTGGGAACCTAACCAAAAAGGCAGTCTAAGTGGAAACCCGAGTGGCACCACAAGTGGAAACCTAATCAAAGAGGCAGTCTAATTGGAAACCTGAGTGGCACCGCAAGCGGGAACCTAATCAAAGAGGCAATCTAAGTGGAAACCCGAGTGGCACCACAAGTGGGAACCTAATCAAAGAGGCAATCTAATTGGAAACCTGAGTGGCACCGCAAGTGGGAACCTAATCAAAGAGGCAATCTAAGTGGAAACCCGAGTGGCACCACAAGTGGGAACCTAATCTAAAAGGCAGTCTAAGTGGAAACCTGAGTGGCACCGCAAGCGGGAACCTAATAAAAAAGGCAGTCTAAGTGGAAACCTGAGTGGCACCGCAAGTGGGAACCTAAATAAAAGGCAGTCTAAATAGAAAGCTGAGTGGCGCCGCAAGTGTGAACCTATTCAAAGTGGTAATCTAAGTGGAAACCTGAATAGAAATATTGACAGTGACATCGATGCCACTTAGAATTGGTTATGTCAATGAAAACCTATGAAATGCCGTTTTAGTGAAATCGTAACGCAAGCAAACGGGAAAGTCATAACTTATGTGGATGCCTAGGTGCACCACAAGTGGAAATCAAGCCTAAGTGATAGTTTAACTGGGAACCCATGTGGCACCACGAGTGGGAACCTAAATGAAATGATAACCTAAGTGGAAACGTAAATGGTTAGCAAGTGGCAACCTAACCCAAGTGGCAGTCTAACTGGAAATCTAAGTGGCACTAAGAGAGGGAATCTAACCGATCCGAAAACAATGAAAGAAATATAATACTGAAACAACAGTAGCTGCTGGCAGTGAGAGTTGTTGAATGGAAAGGAGGTGAATGCTGTTCTTCCAACTGGTTTCGGTAAGACGCGAGTTGCTCAAGCGAAATGGACATGACGAAGCTACAGCGGAGAGTTAACTTTCACTTTGCGAGCAATCAGTTTTGTTCGACAAACTTGTTAGTTCTGATGATCTCCTAGTTAAAACTGAAACAGTTGTAGTCTTTGAACTCTCTGCGGCCCCACAGTCTATCAATTCATCACAAAAAACCCTCAAGTTTTGTAACAATGTTCGCCGCTACCGTCCTCTTTCTCTGTTTCCCTACACGGACAGCAATAAGTGACTTAGTTTGCTTACTGAAAGAACAATAGCTGTGAGTTTCAATTCATCCGCTTGGCCAAACAATCACGACCTTGACTTCAGTGGTTTGCGGTGCCTCGACCAGCTCCTCGGTGTTTGAATGATTCTTCGAGATTTTGTCCCGGTAGTTATGCTTTCTGTCATCCTTATCTTCACTCTTATCCATGACTGAACTCTGTGAATGCCAAAGTCACAGTCTTTTTAGCAGATGCACGAGGCTTAGTCGGAGCTGAATGTGAATCGGCAGTTTTCGCGCCCCTTCCTTTTCTGTGGGCTGCGATCGGGGGAATTCACCGTTGTGGGTAGTTGTCTTTTGACCGGAATTTGGAACCTGTCTGCTTCACCTTCTCCGGGATTGTTTTTTTATATATATTATAAAAGATATAGAAAGTCCCTTAGGTTCCTTGCGGAGTAACATTCGAGACTGTCCAAGTGAAATAGGTTTGTTCTCCGATCAACTTAACCCTAGTAGCAACGAATACAACGGTAAACAACATTAACAAACGTGGGCGAGAGAAAAAACCATTGGTGAAAATTTCCAATTATCAGTTTTTAAAAAACAAATACATTTTTTTCTCATCGAAACCGGCGCAACTTAATTACCAGTGCTGAACTTGGTAAATCATGCTACTTTTAGCCTGAAGGGTACATTTGACTAGCGTTGTCTGAACAATAAAAACGTTTTCTTAATGAATGAGAGTATTATGCTTTGACGACTAAGTGAATCTTTATAACTGTTACACGATTCATACATTTTTACATTAAATCGCTGTAAAAACGATAAACAATTTATTCTTTATCCAGTAGTACCAATGGTACGAGAAATCGTACATATTAAGTTGAATACGGACCATCACTTGGGAAAGTCATCATTCTCGCACAATCCTGGACCTTACGTCGTATCCTCGAAGCCTTACTTATTAAATAAAAAACTCCGCATCGATCCGAACAACTAAGTACAAGCCTTCTCTTTGTCTTTTTTCATTCGGAAATTACTTAACTAAACGGACTAGTATATAACTGCATGCGGTGGTATTCCGTCACCGGAAGATGACTTTACGTGGAAAACGTTTATGTTTAAATTTAGAAATCCAACCATTAGTATGTTTTAACGTACATGTTTTGTCACAGATGACAAATACTAGCGTATGTCTCTAATCCGAAGCTAGTTCATCTAATTTATCCAGTACAGTAGACGATATACCAAGAAAAGAAACTAGTAGTTACAAGCACAATCACAATATACAATATTGCTGTGAATATCTCCCTACGAATGGTCTTCAAAAGCGGATGCGTTCTCAGCATTTTCCTGTAGAGCCCCGACTTCACGTTTTCTCTAGGAAAAGGACAATCAGGTATCGCTTTACGTCCCAGGAATTGACACAGCGAGGTCCAACCATCTTTGACGTTAAAAACCAGGAGTCGGTCCTCTGGGATGATGGATTTGATTCTTTCATTGTGTTCACGATATTTCTTCTTCAAGACAAACCTTGCGTCCGGATCAAGTATCCCTTTACTAACTAAGTTGAGATGCGTTTCAAACTCTGCGTACCTGCGGGCGGTTGGAGAAAGAGACCACACCAACCTTGGAGGTAAGAGGGAGAGGCCATATTTAACGTGTTTGTTCCAACTCTCTACCCATACTTCCTCGTTATCTCGAACCGTTAAAATTACTTTACAGTTGGGAAACGATTGAAAGAGTTCCTCACAGAAACTTGCAGGCGGCAGGTCAGCAACGGCGTCCACGTTTTGGTATTGCGTGGCAAAGTCAGGACACTCGGCGCCCTTGAATATTTCGATCCATTTGTCGAGGTGATGGAAAACATGCTCTTCAAAATCGTAGACATGGTAGCCCAAGATGCGTAACGCCTCTGCTAAAGACTTTGTTCCCGTTTTACTGAACCCAGCACAGATAATTTTCATTGTGAAGCAACTGAAAAGTCTCTGTTAAACCTAATCAGTCAAAATCTATGAGAAGGCGAAAATGTTATTTGCATAGTAGAAGTTCTAAACATAAGCAAACTTTTCTTTGGCGAATTTTAACACCTTTGTTAATAAGATCCCTGCGGTTCTGAAACAGTTAAAATTGATAAAATGGTCGGCCTAAACAAAAGTAGCGTATATCAATGAATGATTTGTTATTCATACATTTTCAAAATTACGGAAGGTCTAAAAGAACAAACAAAACTAAGACAAATAAATAGATATCAAATATCTTTTGAGTAATTGTATATCGAAAAACACGAGAGGTATTCCGAACGATAATGTGCATCACGCATCCCTTCATTTTCAACTTAAAAATCCTTTTGTTTCTAAATTTATAACCTTTAGTCCTCTTAAACGATCTCCTAAGACTTTGTAAGTGCCTGTTTTGCTGAATCCAACAACTACGAAAAATATATAATTTAAGTTTTAACCAAAACTTCTATTTAAAAGGCCAAACTGTTATTTGCATAGAGGAGGGTTCTGAATAATAACCGTCAGCATTAATAGCTCTATGCCGAGTTTTTAAAAAAAAAACCCTTTAATAACCGTCACCATTAATTGCTCTTTGTCGAGTTTTTAAAAATCTTTATAGATTAAAATACGGATGTTTTGATAGCTGAGAAGATATTCTGCTTTGTTCATAAAAGTTGTTTTCAATCAGGAATAACTGAAATATGCTTCCCTATTAAAATAAAAACGTAATAAATATTTTATGATTTCTAAAACGTTTTTGTGCTACACGATGGGAAGGCAGGCCACGAATGTTAATTACATAACAAAGAAAATAAATAGGTATTGAATATGCTGCTAGAGATCTTCTGAAATGATATAGTAACATGTGAGGGTTAGATTGTATACGTGCCCCTTCAAAGATAACACCTAAATGTTCTTTAAAAACTTTTCTACAAGTACAAAATACGCCAAAAAGACTCGACTAAAATTTTGGAGGCAGTTTGTCACCTTTACTTTTTTGTCTGCAAATAACCGAAACAGACAAAAGAAGCTTTGTTCGTGTGCAAGTTTTCGTTGCTAAGAAACTAAGAGTCCTTCAAAAAATTTTGTGTTTACTGAAAAACTTAGACGGAGAGTTGCATTACCATACTAGAGCACCTATCTCCTTCTATTTATCACAAGCCAACGCTCTGCTTTTAACCTGCTGGAATAACAAACTCAGATATCTTATAAATCGTATTGTTTGTGTTGATCTCTGTTTTGTTCCAATTGCGATTACTCACCAAAATAACTAAGTATTAAGATCCAAAGATTAGTTAAGCCTCGACTACATAATTTGAATCTGAATGTTACTGTGCCTAGCCCCATAAACTGGTTATCTTGCACAGGGAAGTTAGCAGTCTATTTATGAGTAATAGTGACTAGATTGGACAAGATCTTTGATGTTAAATTGTTTTGTTAATAAGTTCTTGAAACTGTCCAGAGAGAGAGAGCATTTCTAATTTCAACTGGCAAATTGTTCTATTCGGGAACGGTTCAAGGAATTTTAATTGAAGACATATGTGGGTTACTTGATTACATGAGTAGAACTGTGGCAGCTTTTTTCATGTGCCGCTAGAAGCAAAGACAAATTTATCAATTTTTATTGTCAAAGAAAAGTTGTCAGACCCTCTCCCTATCGCTCGTTTGCTCCTCCGCTGACCGAAATTCATTAGCATAGGCTCACAGTCAAAGAAATTTATCATTGCCGGCTAGCAATCCTGAGCAATCCTCCGTATAAACATGCTCAACAGCAGGGGAAGATCACAGAGACCTCGTGGGCATGTTCCATACTGTCTATAATTTTTGTGAATATTA
Organism: Umimayanthus nakama; assembly: GCA_027574985.1. Taxonomy (NCBI): domain Eukaryota; kingdom Metazoa; phylum Cnidaria; class Anthozoa; order Zoantharia; family Parazoanthidae; genus Umimayanthus; species Umimayanthus nakama. The sequence goes on along the minus strand of JAOBRG010337127.1, from coordinate 6,435 downwards.
TAAAATAATAATAATAACAATAATAATAGTGATAACAACAATAAAAATAATAATTGTTATTATTATTGTTATTTTTAATTTTTAAAAGGTATTTTTTCCTTTTCATAGAATAAGAGCAAATAATATTTATTACGTTTTGAAAGGTCACGCGAATAAAAGCTCAAAATTAATTGAAGACTAACAAAATTCAGTTTTCTTTATGCCTGTAGACGTTTTCAAATGAAATTCATTTAAGCCACTAAAATCTGCGAAAAGCAGTTGTTTCATCGCGGTTGACGAACTAAGTCATTCTAAAGGCGACAGGTTACGACCAAATTTAGTGATTTTCGTGTGAATAATGTTCGCCTTCTAAACGACATGTAAACAGAGTATTATATGGTCTTAAATTTATCGAAAGGCTTTGTTTTTTGTTGGAGACAGGGCCAAGATATTTTTCCATCAAAACTATATTTGTTACGTTTATCAAACTAGGAATATAAACATTTTGATAACCGGTCTACTATTTTAGAAATTCAGTTAGTATTTAGTTTGGCTGGTACACTCTGCTTATACTGGTTAGGCTAAGCGTTTTGGCGATAAAAAAATGATTAGTTATTATTTTTGAAATAACTGTCAGACAAACTCAAATTTTAATCTTAAATAAAATTGTCCGATCGAAACTTTGTTTTATTGTATGGTGCTTACAAGCATTATAAAATGAATTGAATTTGTCACCAGTTGTAACCACTGAAGTTCGGTTTTATAAACCGCTTTTTCATATTTACTTTTCATCGAGTGTTTCACGCGGTAAGTTCTCCCGGTGACTAGGACTCTCAAGTAGTTCGAGGTTATATCAAAGCTTCGTAATCAAAATCTTAAAACTTTTTAAATATAGATTCAAGTCCGTTAGTATTTTGATTACGAAGAACTATTCTTCTTGGTTTGAAGACATAATTTCCATAAAAATATATTTTAAAAGACATTGTTTTTTCTCCAAAATACGTTGTATAATAACGAGCTAAAAGCCAAAATTAGATTGGAAGTTGAACAGTTTTTCGTACAATTGCTGTAAATTTTGCTACCACGATGACGACTGAAACTGTGCAATTTATCTACCCCAGTTCTGGATTGCTGCCTTGGTTTAATACATAAAGCGTTCCACATCGAAAACTGACCTACCTTGTAGGAAAAGACGGTAAACGCGGAAGGAAGCCAAAACTGATTTATCTAGAAAATGCGGCAACGAAATCCAAAATTCTTTACAAGGATGACCTGCTGAGTTCGAACAGTTTCACAATTCTTAATCTTTTAGTGGATATTAAGCATAAGAGCCAAATTTTAACTTGCTGTCTTATATGGAAGTCAAGATGTTGCACAGTAAAAACTCAACCTTTATGTACATCTAATGACGTGGCACAATTCTTTCCTACTGCCTCACATACTGCCACACAATCATTTTCTAACGTTTCGATAACTTCATCTCCATATACGACAGCAAGCCAAGAATTTGTACTTAGCTAGTTTTAAGACGCTCTTTCGGACAGTGTGATGGTTTCCGATTTAATTGGACTACCAGAAACTAGAAATACTTCGTCCATTACGCCTTTTGTGCAATTCAAGATGACAGAAGTGAAAGCACTGTGTTTACAATACCCTTATCACCCTTGGTACAATAGCTTAACTGTAAATTTCCAAAACTGCTACTTAATGACAGAAGTCTGTCTTTTGTAGGCTCTGGAATATTTAAAAGAAAGCTTGTGTCTTTGCTCCAGATTTTCACTTAAACAGAACTCTTTGATGCTGGATTTTTTTGGTGAACACCGAACTACGCAAATGCCGGAGGTAATGTTTGATATCTGAACACTGAACTGCTTGTATAATTGTCAAAGACGTTTGCTAGAGATAGCTTTGAAACTCTCTTTCGGTCGAGAAACGACGCCATTTTGGGCTCTTCGGCGTGGCCCATCAGCTCATCGAAACTGACGTAACGAGACAGGGTTTTTTCCAACTCCTTAAACATGTATTTAATGGTTTTGCTGCAATCGACCTTTTCTTATGTCCCAATTTCTCTGATAAATTCTGTGTCAAAAAATAAATGAAAATCCCTTCATTTTTCTTACTGCAGGTAATATTAGAAGCAAAACAGAGGAAAATCTGACAATACAAATAAAAGAATCAGAAGTCCTATCAAAAATGGGTTTCGTTCTTTTTCTGTTAGACAAGAGTTTGAGTATGTTCTCCATATGCTATGACTTGCAATATTATAATCTACCTGTAAAACACAAGTCTCGCTAACAAATGATATAGGAGGCTAAATACTTACGCAGACGATTTGACAATTTATCAAACTAATACTACTACATTCTGTTCTTGGCTTACAACAAACGGAGAACAACTCTAGATGATGGTTATTCGACAGCTTACATTTTAGTATTCACAAACAAGGTGATGTCCGTATAGTGTTAGCGAGTCAAGCTTGTCCGTGACACTTTCGATTGGCAACTCTAGCGTGTTTCCTTAAAATGCTAAATACTTGACCAACAACGCTGTTAAACCCTTTATTCAGCCACTTTTTATTGAATAATTCTTTACTTATTAAGGACGTTTGGAAAGACCTCTTACAGTAACGGTCTCGCTAGAAAAAATAAACATTTGTGATTAAGTAAAATTCATTTTAAAAATACATCTTTATACATCGGAGACGTGTCTCACGAGAATCTTCCCCCAACGTGAGCGCTTCCATGTTGTTAAACACATATTAAAGAAAACTCAGAAAGTTTTCTGTGCAAAACAAACTCTCTCATCCTTCCCTCTGCTATATAAAATGACAAATGTTCTTAGGAAAATAAACTAATATAGGATGCTTTGCAAGTTATTCAAAAGATATCAGACAACACGGCCAAATTGGTTTATCAACAACAGTCTAACGTTAAGTGTTATTTAAGAATTACAACTTCCAAACTGGAATTAAAGTACAACAAAACTCACGGGCTGTTTTGCAAATCTAAGTTAGATGGGCACACGAAAATAATTTACCCAGAATGCTCAGAGCTATATGTAAAAGCTCATTTTTCCAAATCACCTCGCACCTTATTATATTTTTTACAATCTTATTTACAATCGCTGTCAAATTGAACGCGGTATTAGACTAGGATAATGGATCCGATTTGATTGCCTTGGATACTGTTTTAGTTGCCCCCATCGTTCTGACGATCTTTAGACTCGCCAGTGAAAGCTCCAAGAAGGGAACTTTCTTCTATAAGTTTGTTTCGTTCTTCCAGCTGTTCTTGTTCAGTAAGGTACCGTTTGCTTTAGGGATATAACTTGAAACCTTCGGCCCTTCTGTTGATACTGTTTCTTCGCAAGAACACTTAACCAAGCTTAGTTTTTCCTCGGGGCAGTCCTTATGTTCTGCGAAATAATTGTTACTCGTTGTGTTCTCAGTTTTTTGTTCAAGTTGTTCTAAAGAGTTTTTGATTCTGTTTGACAGCTGCATAGTTCTTAGTTTACGTCGGTATCTCATTGAGGGAGAGTATGGTTGGTATGGTTGGTAAGGTTCATAATAGTTCAGACACTGCGGCTGTGGGTCAAATATACTGAGAGGCTTTGGTGTAAGTGAAGTAACTGACTTGCGAAGTTCAGCACCAATATCAGCCAAACTGCACCTTATGTCATCGAGTAGGAGAGCTTCGCTTCCTAAAGTATCAAGCGAAGCAAGGGGCACTAAATTTGTTTGCTCATCAAAACTTTCCTCTTGAATATCTCTGATGCTATCAACAGAAGGACTTTTAGTTTTGACTGCAACATATCGCGCACTGTGGGCAAGATGTTTCAAATACCCAACAAACTCATCCCTTAAGAATCTTGCGTGTGTGGTGAAGTACACTTTAGTAAAAGTACCCAGTTCAGCTTCTAAGCTTTCGTTAACTTTCACCTCTTCGTCTTCATCCTCATATTCTAGATCCATATACGCTTCGTTAATTATAGCAAGGAACATGTTTAACATAACCATCGTCATAGATACCATGTAGAAAAATACAAATGTAGGCCCCAAGATTCTGTTCGCGCTCTGTAGTTCGAAGAAATACATGTTTCCTCCGAGTAGCATTTGTAAGATGGCGCGCATTGCGTTGAAGAAAGACGAGTAAGGAGGTAAAACGGAGCCGAAAATGAGATATCCAAGCTGAGTGAATGCCATTAGTATGCAGAAGAAAACTACAAAGAATGACGCAAGTCCTTTAGCAGAATCTTTTACCGTTTTGACAATTTTGCTGATGTGCTGGTTGAAACGAATGAATCTTAGAATCTTTATCGTTATTACGAAAATAACAACGGACAACAGGTAAATTTCGGCTTCGGACCAAAACACAAGATAGTCTGTACTTGAAGTTTCGAACGGGTTTTCTTGAACGCTCTTGATAAAAGAACTGGCGTATTTCTCTTTGAAGAAAAACATCACGATAGATGCAATCGTCATGGTGATTTGAATAAACTCAATCCAGTTCCAAAACCCCTTACAATAACGTTTGATTCCTTGCTGATAAATCTTGCCGATTTCAATGAAAAAGAAAAATAATATAACGATCATTAATAGCAGTCGACATATTTGGTAGAAAGCTTCAAATTGGGCGTCACTTGCGCTGTATACAGTCATTGTCTTCACCTTGATTCCCGTATACGAGCCGCCAGTTGGAAACTTCTCATAAACATATTTTACTGAGCTGAACAATGAACTGGAAGGGTCAAACACAGTGAACTCGACAAACACAGCGGAAGTATGGTCATCCAACCAATCGTTAGCTTCTAGCTTGTGTATAATATCCTTGGCTGTCTCTTCGTTGTAACCGAGATCAGCAGCAAATCCTCCACCAGCGTAAGTAAAGGCAAAACCTCGGTAAGAAAGAGTTTTTAATGTTTCTGATGATTGATAGCGCCACGGGATTGGACACATGTCGTTTAGATCCAACTCACTAGTGAACACACTTATGTTGGTGAGGGGTTCCCAGCCTGGTTTACTGTAAGGAGTTCTGTCCTCGTTCATGCGGTTATATCTTGGGATGCAGCGATGAAACTTTGATGCAAGCATTGGCTGGTTCCTTCCAACTTTACATCTAGGATCTTAATGTAGTAAACAAACAATAACCAAAGTTATAGCAGGCGACAACAACAACATAAACTTTGTTTTGTACTGATATAACAGCCAGCGCCGCAAACAGTCTAATCCGTTGTTTTACAAGGTCTATGTATTGGTACACGGAACTTGTTTCAAATCCTGCTGAGTCGCCAGCTGGATAAATAAATTGCTTCTGATTGGCTTGTTTCCACAGGGAGCCCGCATGATATTTTTTGAAGTTTTTGAATAAAATATAACTGCATATTAACTTGCCTGTCGAGTTGTTGATTTTGGGAGGTCGTACATCGTACTGCCTCGTCATGCCGATATGGCAAGGAATTGCCATAAAAGCTGGAAACGAGTCATCTCGCAACGAGCGGGCACGTGTTTCAATTAATTAATGCGAAAAGAAAATGCATTAAACTTCCAATTAAATTCAAATGTAATCAATTATGTAAAACCAATCACTGAGGCGCAATTGAAACACGAGCCCGCTCGCTGCGAGATGACTCTGGCGTAGCGCTCGATGCCTGGCACAATGAAACGCCAACGATCCAAAGTTTGATCGAAGGTTAATAAAGGTCAGAACTTGCCCAAAATTTAGCTACTTAATAACAATAGATGATGCCAGGAGTTGGCCAGAGCTGCCTTCAGCGGTTATTTATCATTTTGGAACATCAATTCCTTGTCATATCTGCATGACGAGGCAGTACGATGTACATGTGAGACACGACTTCCCAAAATCAACACTCGACAGGCAAGTTGATATGCAGTTATATTTTATTCAAAAACTTCAAAAATATCATGCTGTTTCGCATGTGTTGTTTCGTTCTGTCTTGTTTCTTAATCCATTCAGAAGCGACTACATTTATCCATGTGACTCAGTGGGATTTGAAACAAGAGCAAGCATTAATACGCAGACGGTTAATACTACTGTTTGGCACAAACAAACCGGCTGCAACGCAGGCTATGATATTGAAGCAATTATAATTTGGAAAAAAAGAAAAAAATTAGAAAAATCAGAAAATAGTTCTCATTTCCACTAATAAAATTTAGGAAACCATGGTTATGCTTACAATGCTTTAGAGCTATAAACCAAAATGTGATTGAAGAGGGGGGGAAGGTAGGAATTTATTTCCTTGGTAACATGCAGTTAAACTGAAGACTTCTGGGTAACACTGTTGAGGGAAGTCAGGTTGGTTGAGTGGTTAGCATTCGCACCTCCCACCTCTACGGACCCGGGTTCTAACCCTGGGATTCGCATGTGGGTTTTTCTCCGGGTTCTCCGGTTTTCCTCCCTCCGTAACATCAGCCTTTACGCCGAGACCAGTGCCGTCTCCCCA
>JAOBRG010337116.1:0-14968 GCA_027574985.1 Umimayanthus nakama | reverse complement strand
CGACCGCGCGTCAAAACTCGCTGGAAAACCCCGCTTTTCGGACTTCTGGCGAAGGAAGGGACTGTTTTGCAGTCTATAAAAAGTTAAGGTTTTTCATGAATCCCGACTGCTTTCTGGGTTCCGAAGCAAGCAAAGGAGCCTGAGTAGTTGGCAAAGAGGTAGTTGAGACTTGAAACAAAGTGCGTTGGAGCCAAAGTACCTTCTTCAAAATCAGTTAGAAGATTCTCCAAACACCATTTTTTATTCCGTTGGTTTTGAAATATGTCTTGCTTTTGAATAATTCTGAAACATCATTTAATTGCTTAAAATTCGAGAAAGCAGCTACTAAGAGGGCATGGGCCATCTCTTGTCTGGGTTTTGAAAAACATACCTTAAGATACAGGCTAAGTTTGTCCTGTTTTGATCAAAACACCTGACTTCAAACCAGCACAGCTTCAGTCTGGCCAATCATAGCACTGAATGAAACAAAAAGACTACTGCCAATAAACAATTTTGGACAATTATGCCACAAGACATAAAAGCAATAAGCGTCTGTGTCAAGCAGGTTTTGACCCCTCTCCCCCATACCCAATATTTGTTGACAAGCTAGTCTCAAAAATCATTAGTATTTGAACTATATTTGTGGGAGAGTTATATATACAAGTGCTTAGTTACTGAGCACACATTCGAACCGAAAGCATGTTCAAGGCATCTCTGGCTGCCACTTTACGGCCCATGGACATGTGATCTTGGAGCATGTAGAGATAAGATTACTGATAAACCTGTTGTTCTTAATATATTCTTACAATTTTAATTTAAAATATGGTCTATACTCTATTAACTATACCATACTATGTTACTAATTATAAACAATATTTGCTGTTTAAATTTATTAAGGTAATAAATTTTAACTCCCTGTTGCTTCAAACTGTAAAAATCTGTCCATGATTATTTTACTGCAATACAGTAACAACTAACATCAATTGATAAATAGGCTCTTCCCAGCCAGGAAATATACTTCATGTCTTTCCTTCAATACCGAATAAAACTTGAAAAATGTAACCAAGATCATGTTTCTCTAAATACTGAAAAAATTGGCCCATGTCCATGTGGTTTTCTCTTGTTCCTTGAACATCAAAAAATATCTCCTCGAATCCTTTGAACTTTCTTTGTTCATCAAAACTCAATGATTGATCACCAGCCTCACGATGTCGACACGTAATTTTCTTCCAGTTTAATCTCCTTAATCGACCAAAATAATCGTTGACGTCATCTTCATCCCCTTCTAGACAAACAACACCGGGCTTTCCGGGTAAAGAGAATCCAGTCAGTTTATAGTCGCCAGACCATTCAAGTATTACTTTCCTTTTGGTTTTACTGTATATGTGGTGCATGTAAAGCCACATGCGACAGAATTTACCCGGATTCTTTTCCGGCTTTTCTTTCTTTTTATGTCTAATGGAACTTTCGGCCTGTTGGAGTTCTTGAACATTATTTTCTCGTCCGTCAGTGTAAGCAAGACCGTTTTCTTGAATCCACTGAATGGCTGGTAAAACACACAGTTCTCCGCAGTCTAAGGAGCTCAAATATCTTCTAAGATCTTCATTTATTTCTCTCTGAGCTTCTCGTGTTAACACTTGTGACTTCGCAAAGCTCTCGGGCTTTACTCTTGGATAATTGTGAGGAAAACTGCAATAAAACTCGATCAGCGAATGATCTTCAAGTTCAACCTTGACCGTAAAATTTAGCTGCTGCGGCTTAACTTTCGTGTTGTCAGAAACGAAATCTTGGGCATCAAGCAAAGATGTTTCATCAACTTCAAGTTCTTCATCCTTTGGAAACATAGATTTAAGCATTAGGATTTCAGAGACCTGCATTTCTAGATTTTCTAATAAGTCGTCCTCGTCCGCCATTTTGAAAGTCGGACAAAGCACGAGCGAAGACTAGCAGTAGCTTTACTGCGCATGATCCGCGCAGCTAGCTTTCCAATTTTCCTGAAGCTGCGGGCTCAGAAAGTGGTACGAGACTTATAATTTGTTGTCTCGTGATATTACAAAACGAAATTTCTTCAAAGACATGGTACACTATTCTCGAAAAGCCTTGCGAGAGAGAAAAACTCTTGTTGAAAATGACTTCAAAGCTATAGTTTGTAAAAAATAAGCGATGGACGCTCCTCGTAGAAAACAAGATGAACATCAACATAGTTTTACGTCATTTCAACCTCTGAGTCCAGAGGCGTCCAAAGGTATATTTACGTTCTCATTTCCTGTACCGCGGTTCTTTACTCGCAAAAAGGATGAGACAAACCAGAAGATTCCGAAGGATAAATCGCGAAAACAGGACCTCCGAGTTACCTACCAGGCTCCGAAGACTGCATCACCTAAGCTTAGTCATACTCCAGGGCAATCGCGCCCTAGACCACCCCCCTGGGGAGCAGCAGATTTGCACATGCCCAGAGGGAGGTCTTCTCCACTTCTGAACAGGAGGCCTGACAGTGGTCCAAAGTACTATTCAGGCTACACAAGGCCAAGCGCAACCTCTCCATTCAACAATGCACAAAATTCCAGTGCACCAGGCTACAGGAATTTAACTGCCGTCTTGCGACGGTTGAGTGTACTAGCTGGGGGGCAGGTGGGTCGCTCTATTATGTTTTGACCATATCCTTTAAGCTGCAGTACACTAAATTGGAAAACTATGTAGTATGGTCTTTGTTATTTGGGAATAACGAGACATCACATTATGCGTGGTTTAGCTTAGCTAGATTGCAGAATACCAGGCATCATTTAAGCCCAGTTCACACTTGAAGTGCAACTGTAAGGGATGCAGACACAGTACAGGTGCAAGAAAAAAGGAATATTTTTTCTCATCTGGGTTGGGGTTCACTTATTTTCCTTACTCTTGGGTCTGTATCTGTCTGTGTTAAGTTGCATCTCTGGTGTTAACTAGACTTAAGGGTTATTCTGCAGATTAGTAAGTAAGGGTCATGACAGGGTATTCTACAACTGTTCTTAAAATTCAGGCTCTGAATTGAACATGTTCGTTTAGATTAGTGTACTTGGGTGTACTAGATTACCCACACTTAGTACAGGTACAGCATATATTGTATTTACATAGTTAGTACCTTTGTCAGTGGGTATCATTTATATATTTACTGTAGTAAGAAATTTATAAAGCACTGACACACCATAAAGTATTAATTTTCTAGAAAGCTGAATGTGGCATGAGTTTGTTTGGATACATGTATGTACATGCAGGGCATAAATTGCATTATATATGTTGTATAGTTAGTTCTTGAATTCAGTTAAATTTTTAATTTTAACTAGTTAATTTTTTTTAACCGGTTAACTTTTTTTCAATCTAAATGTTTTTATATTTCTTCTATACGCTCATTTAAAACAAGCACAACTATATTGGACCTATCTGTTCCAGGACGCCTTCTTTTAACCAATGCTTATCCGAGTTATTTTATTTACTTTTAATGATCTGTATAGCTAGCATACATGTGTGTTTATAGTTTTAACAATTAGGTAACATCATTAATATTTGTATTTTTATTCCAACCAGAAATATTGTAAGCACATTGAGGCTTTGCGAAATGTGCATCTAAGAACTGTAAATTAAATTAAATTCAAACAAACCAGTTACTTTTTAAGTGACATTTCTACATTAATAATATTACATAAAACATTTTTGTCTCTATTCCATTCCCTAACCTTTACCCTAACCCTAGCCCTAGCCCTAACCTTATTCTAACTCTAACCTTAGCCTAACCCTAAAGTTTATTTCCTTTTCTTTTGAATGCCAAATACCAGTGCTCCTTACATGGGCTTGAACACCAACCTTGCATCTCCTCTCTGGATCACACGCCAGAATAAAGGCCTGATTCCAGATTGGATTTAGATTATCAGAAACTATTATTAATATTAAATTGTCATAGCAGGAATACAAAGAAGAAGATTTCAAACAGTACTGGATGCTGGATGAAGACTGCAAGGAGTGCTATGAGTGTGGTGAGAAGTTCAACCCATTTCGACGCAGGCATCATTGTCGACTTTGTGGTCAGATATTCTGTTACCGCTGTTGTTATCTGGAAATCCCAGGACAACTGATGGGCTACACAGGTTGGTGAGAAAGTGGCTCTCTCTCTGATATTTTTGTACCACAAATTTGTGAACTCAAAATTTATAAAGAGTCTGTTTTAATGAGTACAAGGACGGATCTTTGCCTATACATGATTAAAACAAATGACTAGCATTAGCAGTTTTTTTCCACACATTCATCAAATGCAGGCTAGACTAATGCAATAGACCTGGCATTTGCTCTTTTTTGTCACCTTTTAAAGTGAAATTTCAAAGAGTGCCATCGCTAAGCACAAGGAAAGTATTGCAGAAAAACTTGCTTAACTTGGATACTTTCCTCTGCCCTTGGCTTTGAAAGACTTTCTTACACCCTGTTTCTTTCCGTTTGTGCTGTATCTGGCTGGTTTGAACATTCAGTTCTTACTTAGTAAATATAACGCTGGAGTTGTCAGACCTAGTTTTGATCAGAAAGGCCCTGCTCATGGACCAGTGGGTCAGTTTTCCCACTTCAATTGTCCAAAGTGCGGGAAATTGGAATGTTGTGAAGAGAAAAATGTTTGCACTTGCCTTAAATATTTCCATTTATACTCAGGCCAGAAACAGACTGCTCTTTTCAACTGGCCAGACTGAACAAATGTGAAGCAATCCTAAACTTTCGACAACAACTTAGGAGTTTTCAGATTTTGAGTATAAGTATGGGTAATTAACTATCCCTATCAGGCCATCTGCCTGAAGTTCTAAATTACCAGATGTTTTAGCTGGCTTTTCTTTCTTCAATATTTTCAACACTACTGATTCGTCTTCTATTTTTTCAAGGATATAATTATGATCACTACTTTTTACCCAAGAGTAAGGTCTTGTGTACAGTGATTGAGGTTTACACTACTGTCACACTGCCATTGGACACAGTGACTGACACACCAGTGTGACGGCAGTGACAAATGCCACTAGTGTGACATTGGTGGTAGTGACAGCATTGTGACAAGGGTGTACTTAACTCTACTTTGACAGTAGTAGTCTACATGTAGATAGCACTGTGGTAGCAATGGCAACAACATTTCGTGTGTTCAGCAATGTGAACTGACAATGCTGCAACATTGATGACAATGACCATGCTTTAACAGTACTGTACAAGCTAGTGTTGCAGTGCTGACAATTAACAGTGCTGTGACAGCCACGACAGCAGACAATGCTGTGACAGTGATGTTCACAATAGTGGACAGCAATGTGCTCATCACTGTGAAAGGAGTGACAAACTGATTCGCAGCACTGTCACAGTGCTGTCAGTTGCTATAACTCAACACTGTCACTGCCACTGCTGTCCCAGGGTTGTCACTGTAAGTACTGTAACATTATTATTAGCATCATCACTGCCACAGTGTTCTGCTAAGTTTTGCTGCCACAGCACTGTGCTTGTTTTCGCTGCCACAACACGGTGCACATGGGTGTCTAACTACTGTTAATGGGATGCCTCCTGTGTAGAAAAATCAAACTGAGGCCTGTGGCTCAGCCAAAGCATTGAGGCTGAAGTTTGATAATGCAACATTTTTCTAATCAGAAGTTCTTTCTTTTACACAACTTGTTATTCAGGTACGTAAGTCATTAACAACAAGAGGCTCATTAAGCCTTCACTTCTGGTATGAGTCGAGACAGAAGTGAGGTTACATTCAGTTATTGTAATCCTTGAAGCACTGATGTGTATGCAAACTTATGTAACCAGGGAAACAATAACTGTTTGAGAAAAACAGCAAGTAAGTCGAAAAACACACAACTACTTCCTTCATCCAAACTCCACTCTCACAAATAAAATTGCGCACTGAAAAAAAGGAAAAACAATTGGGGCACTGACCGCGTGGGACCGGGGCAAGTCACTGGACGGAATTGCAACATTAAGGAAAGAAAAAAGAAAAAGAAATTGAACCCAAACTTTGACTCATGGTACCATGAGTAACAATCTGGCCATGGGTGTAGGGAGAATCCACACTGCTAAAGAGCTGATGAAAATTTTTGTGCAAGATGTCTTTGTAATATAACAGATACAGAATGTAATACTTTGGATTTATTTGGTAAATTTTTTGATTTGATTCTAAATTTACCAGGTGGCCTTCGTGTTTGTAACTATTGCTACAAGATTGTTCAGTCATACACTCAGGAACTTGATATGGCAAGAAACCTTGAACATATTCAAGCTGACCTTCGGGCTGTGTCCATGGACAGTGGCGACCTCACAAGTATTGGTGCCAATGCCAGTGCAAAGCCCAAATCATCAGGATTTCCGTTCGAATTTGATGTCGATGAGAGTTTCTTCCATCACACAAGGAAACCCAGTACTGGCAGTACTCACAGTGCCTACTATGAAAGGATGGAGAAAGAAATGCAGGCACCAGTGCAGACTGTCAGAAGTCCATTTGATGCTTTTGGGGTGTGTGCTGCCGAGGCCGATTGGCTAAAACAGGTTAGGCTGTTCAAAACAGATATGAAATGTTTAAAACTGGTCAACCTTCTCAGCCCCAAACACACAATATCATGATGATATTTAACAATTAGTCACTGAAGGCGATGTGAATATCAGCGAATAGTCACCGAGACAAAGTCGAGGTGACTATCACGATATTCACAGAGCCTGAGGTGACTAATTGTTTTAGTATAACTGCACTGGTGGTTATTCCAGAAAATAAAACAAAAATAGCAAACTTTCCAAAAAAAAGTTTATTTTTCATTTAAGACAATACACGCCTAAACATGGTTTGCGTGCACGTCATTGCTATACCGGTAATCACTTATCAGTGATTATGGCAAGAGAGAATGAAGTTCTCGACCAATCAACGCACGCCATTTTCGATAATCACCAGTGCAATTTTACTAAAATGTACTAATGATTACAGTAATAATGATAACAATAATGACTTTATGATAATTCATGACTTTGATAATAATGGCTATATGATATGACAGGTTACTAGATTCTCAGTTTTTAGTTTCCATCTAACTAAAAAGAGAGCATTTTTTTACCTTAAACAAGTTATTGTGTATAAGCAAATGCTTTGTTCTCATCATCAAACAACTAACATGTATTTTATGTGGATAATGTAAGGAAGAGTTATACCATATGTACTGGCAAAATGGCTTGGGCTGGAGGGATTAGTCAACTTAACAGAGGTAGGGCATAAATATTTTGAAACCATGGTTTCATAAATCCAGTTACATTTAGGATACTAGCTTAAAATAAGTGACTAAACTAGGACATTCAAACTGCTGGTCTGTAGTTACTATCTGTAAATATAAAACTAGTTCTACCGTATAGTAGAAAGTGATATTGGAATAAAACTAAAAAAAAGTGGAATGTTACTGGTAAGCAATCAACATGTTTCCAATTGGTGTGGCGGTGATGATGAAGAAAGCTCAAAACAATAGACTTATACAATATTTACAAGAGGGAATACACTAGTTCCACTTGGCCATAGTCAAGCAAAGAATGCAATATAAAGAATAAAGCTTTAAATAGCAGTTCACGTCATTTGCATTCTTTGCTTCATTTTTGTTAGATAGCAAAAAGGCCTCAATGATATGCATAAAATAAAGAGCACACAAGAAAATAATACACTTTTTCAGCAGCTATTAACCTTCAGAGTGTCTTGATTGCTAAGGTCACTATTTAAATGTGACAGCAGTGGTAACAGTATTGCTGGTGACAATGTAGTAGTACTTTTTTTGGATTGTTTCAAGCCTGTTGTACTAAATCCCCTAATACAGGACTCACTGAGGGACTTGTGGCACAAGATAATGTCTCCACGCTCAGGCCTTGAACTACAGAGTCACAGATTCAGGCTGAAGACGTACAACAACTGCCTTGTGGGCAGTGAACTTGTTGATTGGCTGTTAACTTATGAGAAAGCACCTAACCGGTTAGTGTGTGTCATGGCTGAGAAACTGGGAATGGTTTACCGACAGACTTGCCACTGGCCTTCCTAGATTAGTTTATTTTCACTACATGCAGCTGGCCTGTGGAACTCCAGCAATATATAATGAAGTTGAAATTGCAGTAATAATAATGATCTTATGATAATGGTAATAACAATGAGAATGATAATAATAATTATGATGATAATGATAATGATAATAATAATAACTTTTTGTTGAATTCCTTTTTAATACAATTAGTAGTATATTTTATACACAAGCACGTCATGTACACATGTATTATTTTACAAATCACACCTGTCCAGCACTTTGCACTTCACAAGAATTATCTGAAGAGATGGAGTGTGATAAGAGGAAGAAGAAGAAGAAGAAGATAAAAATAACAATAAATAAATATATCTAATGATAATGGTAATAACAATGAGAATGATAATAATATTTTAATGGTGATGATAATAATGATGATAATAATAATAATAACAACAAAACAACAACAATAATAATAACAATAATGATAACAATAAATTGGAACTTTGTAAAATATAGTCTACATGTAAGAGTTTTCGTGAATGGACATGATTCATTTGTCTCTTTTTTTTGGTTTTTGTTAAAGAACAATCTAAGGCAACTTTGTTTAATGAGAGTAGCAAATGACAGTAATTAACTGATAAACATGTGGCCCACAGTGCATACTTGCCTCTCTGCTTCTTTCTACATGAATCAGAAGAAAATGGAAGCTCATATTCAATATAGAAGTCAAAGAGGATGGGCCTGGGAACCTCTAGATCAGAAGAACATCATACTACTTAACCAACTATGCCTGCTTAAAACTATATGTTTACAGTTCACCTTCCTACTCTCATAGCGTTATCAGGTACAACTTACAAACCTGATTTTGATCGTTCTGTGCATTAGAAGCCAAGCAGTGGCCATCAGCCAAGCCCTGTTAGACTCCGGCTGGTTGGAGCCTGTTCCTAACACCAGGGAAGGCAATGTATTCAAGGATGAGTACGTTCTTTACCAACCTGGACAGGTAGGGTGTCTAGTTTTAAGGTGTTGTGGTTCAAGGCAGAGAAAACTTATTGAGTTGAAAATGTTATAGAACAGCAGTGGGATGCAAGAATTGTAAGAAATACTTATAGTAAATGACTTTGTAACAGAAGCTGAACTTCCTAGACATACTGAACATAAATTATTAATTGCAACAGCTACATCATACATGTACATACATAACAATACAATACAGTACAATACAATAAATAGTACTTACAACACAAAACAATGCTGTAACAGTAACTTTATTAGACTGTACCCAGAAGGCATTGTTAGAATCAATTATATAAATCATTGTAAAATATAAAATTTAAAATGTTTCGGAGTATTCATTGTTTCCTAAAAGTAAAAAATTGACTAAAATATACATGGTGGTGAAAAAGAACTAAAAGGTAAAAGTGTTTTTCTAGTAGCAAGTATGTAAAAGACAATTTCATAACTAGTTATACATTAATTTGCAAGCCACAATGTAACAACCTTTAGCTGAACATTGAATACTGACTGATTCAGTGTTGGATCTCCTCTAGTTATTTGATTTTTAAAAGTTATTACTGGTATTAACCAATCACACTGTACTGTTTTAGAGCTCGTTGCGTGAGTTTTTCGTTAAACCAAGAGGCCCTTCGTTGCTGTTTTCTGAAGCGCATCTGGTTGATGATGATGATGGCTCTAATGATGCTGAAGAAGAAGACAGTGATGAGACTGTCCCTCAGTGGTTCCGACAGCTTTCGGAATATGGCAGCGACTTTGAAAACTGTGAATCTGTTGAGGTACAAATTGATTAATAATTTAGTTAATAGCCACATTTCACACTTTTCATTAAACAAGTTTAAGTTAATCGTAGTTGAAAATTAACTTGACAGTTGCAGTACTCAAACTGGCTTAAAAACTGTATAAATGTGTTAATTCATCGTTAAGGCGTTGAAATGCTCATTTCAGAACCCAAAAAACCCTATTAAAACATTACAAAAGCAAGATTTTAAAGTCGAACCAGCTTTAATTAAAATAATCATGTTTAGTTGTTGGTATGAACGCGGTCAATGACCTTTGGCAGAAACTCAAATAATTTATTGGTTGAGTTATACATGGAGTAGATTAATTGCAGTACAATAAGTTTTGTAGTAAGATGAATACTGGATATTGCTCCCCAGGTTAATGTGGACACAACTGAAGCTGCAGAGACAGACAAGCAGTTGGGTGGGCGTCCTGCATCATTAGGTAGGTAGTAGTGGCTTTTGGTTTGTAGTGTTTTGTCTGTAGTTGTTGCCCTAGTGCTTCTCATTAAAGAAGACAAGTTAATCAAACTGACAAGTGTTCTACACAGATGGCCACTGGCTCAACCTTTTACTAACTTGAACACCCTGCTACACGGCCCGTTTTTTTTAATATGAACACCCATATTTTTGTGCTGGGCCTGAACATTGTTAGCTTCTTTGAAGGTTTTTATCCTCAAATGTATTTAGATATGTTTTTGCTAGTTTTTTTAAAGACGTTTGAGTGAAGCTCTTAGTACAATCATACACTAAATTCAATATGAAATCTTTTTTTGAGGCAGCCATGTCTAAAAAGCGATTCCGTATTGAAATTTGAGTTTGTGCCAGTAGCACATTGATCAAAGCCTGGTCTTAACCAGGCGTTCCGGACAATGAATGGGTTGGTTTGGCAATCCAAACTATTTTGAGTGTTCGACACCTTTGCCTGGCCCATTATATTGTAACAGAAATAACTTTTGTGTTTTGAAGTCGTTGCAACGGGCAGACGGAGAAAATCTTTTTTGCTGAGGTTATAAGTGGGAAATCGCGTGAGTAATTGAATCCATGTCAAAACTAAAGGCGTTAGGCTGTTCAGTATCCTGATGGTCTGCAGGCAAACTTGATCTTTTCTGTGGGCTGATAATGATGGTCAGTTAACCATGCTCATCTTGGCACCCCTGGATGATACTGATTGCCCGCCTTTGTATTCTAAAGAGTGATGGTGATACTAATAAGAGTGTTTCTTGGTTAAGGAAAACAGCTGGACCTAGACATTACCGGCCAGGCACAGGAGGTGGAGGAAAGCTCAGGAGAAATGTCGCTGCAAATGAATCTTGATCACTTTGGTGAGGTAAAGACGTGTGACTCAACATTCCAACTGTGTATGATTTCTAGAATAGCTTATGACATATGCGCCTTACAGCCACATGTTTGCGTCCCATGAACAGTGTTCCTATAAATGCTTGACTAAAATCCTGCCACGGCCCCACGAGCTCGGCTCAAGTCAAATACATTGCAAAACTTAGTATATAAAACATTTACTTGGTTTAGTCAGTTTACAATACAAGTTTTGAACTTTTAAAAGAATAAGGGTTGAAAGGATTGTACTAATTAAAACTGGAAAATGGCTTGATCACCTGGCAACAAGTTATTGCCTTGTAACCGGACGTACACATAATCTTTCAGCACTCATTACCATTATTAACTTCTAGTATATAATAATACACTGGGGGCAACTTGATTGCCTTCCACTGATATGGTACATTTCAAAATGCAGCTATATAGCTATCAGTGTGACCTCAAAAGGGACATTCCAATGATGCATCAACGGTAGCTTACAGACTTTAACTTGTGTAACGGCAACGGATTTGAGTACAGCTGGGCTGCAAATTTCTTTGGGTAGTACCCAATCAGTTCTTTTTCTCATTTTGTGCGAATGAATGCAAATGAAATATAAGTTTATTGACGACCTGATAACAGGACAATCGATATTTCCAAACTTGGGCTCTTTACGTTATATTTCGGTCAGCTTGCTGCTAGTTCTTCATATACTGTATGTACAGAAAACTCTACGAGTGGACCTGTAATGCAAACAAAAGTGTCCGAATGACCTAACATTGACTCTCAAGATGACCTCCTCCCAGAACGTCGAAAGGTTTGTTTCAACCAGCAACAGTTGTTGAGTGTTCTCAGGACTACGTTCATTCGGACGATCAACTACAAATTGTTGTGTACTTAAACCTTTCATTTCGTTCAGTGCGCCATTGTCAGCAGAGTTAAACCCAGAGAAAAAAGGTACTTTCTTGGACAGAAGGTACAGCCACAGCTATTCACAACAAACAATGAATGATGTGAAGACTGACTTTGTTGACAGGAAACGCAGTATAGCCACTTTAGAAAAGCAGAGCAATTTACCCTTGTAGAGTTTTTGCATTGTTGTACAATGCAAGCATTCGTTTTTTCTTTGAGATAAAACTTATTATTACTTCTTTGAGATTTCGTGAGTGTGTCCACAAAGATTATTTACCATTAATTTCATTCTACCTCTCAGAGGAAAGGAACGAAGCAAAATGGGAAAACCAAAGTTCCCCACAATGAAGCAAAAAAGCCTCGGCTTCCACTCATCACTGGTGCACCACCTCCCCCTCTGGAACAGTATGTTTACAATGAAGGTTATCCACACTCACCCCTTCGGCCAGGGGGAAACAAGAAAGCAAATGAAACAGTTGGTGTCGTTGCTGGTGATGAAATTCTCAATGGTGCAATGATGGCTAAGAAGATTGGTGTTGATCGACCTTCCTCGCCAGAACCGAACGTTGGTAGAGACGACAATGGGGAGAAACTGGCGATGGACAGACTTAAGTAAGTCTTCTTGGTGGTCCGTTTAACTATTTGTAAACTTTTATCTACCATGCTGGTCTACATTCATTGAGTAGTGCAGACCCCACGGTTGACTGACCACGGCACCAGGATTACACTACTCTTCCATTTTGAGAAGTACGTGGGCTATTTTAAGTATACCGATAAAATGTTCGAGACTAGATGAGTGGCTTTAACGTCTCTGTCCACGGACAGTGTGGTGAAAAAAGGACGCCAAAGTTCAACCCTCGAACAGCCCGGGCGATTTTTTTTCTACGCCCACTTCAAGATAGCGGACGCTTACTAGAACTGCAACATTGTTCTAACTGAGATTGTACTTAGAAAAATTTCAAGAAAAAAAAATAGATGTTAAAATGCCGAAGAAAGATGAGCATGACGAGGACTTCTTGAACGGAGAACCTCATAAACAGGAGTCACTATTCACTACCACTACACTAACCCATCATTTCGCTGCCAACACTCCACATTTGATGTCTATCTAAAGTTCTTACAGAAGTAACTCTGACTCATCCCTAACCCTTACTAACCATCGATAATCATAAACAACCATCAATAGCCCTTGATATGAATTTACAAATAATAAAT
The DNA here is from genome assembly GCA_027574985.1 of Umimayanthus nakama. Taxonomy (NCBI): domain Eukaryota; kingdom Metazoa; phylum Cnidaria; class Anthozoa; order Zoantharia; family Parazoanthidae; genus Umimayanthus; species Umimayanthus nakama. The sequence continues at coordinate 1,719 of JAOBRG010337116.1, read as the reverse complement.
GAGCCGTGACAATCCGCCATCATGAAGTGAGCGTAAAAAATATATTCGCCCAGGCCGGGGATTGAACCTGGGAGCTCCTAGTTAGCAGCCAGTTATCTTGCTAACTGTGCTGACCTCACACAGTTATTGTAAAGTAATGTGATGTAGATCAACGTAAAGAGAGTTTATTATCGCTTCTCATGCCTTAAGTTTGGTTAGTTAGCTTAGATTGGCTAGTTTAGTTAATAAAACACATGAATCATTTTGACAATACTAAGTTACTTTTCAAAGGGTGGCTTGCCAGTACCATCTCGCAAGGCTGTCAGAACAACTTCTCCGAGATGCAGCTTTGTCTTTTGAGTGGAAAGATACCTTCTTGCCTTTGGTGCTTAGGGTCAGTGACAAGGTAAGATTGAGTGGTGAAGAACATGATTTGGTGGCGATGGCAGTGAGCAATTGTGATAGGGATCTAGGATGGTGATATGATGGTGGTGGCAGTGGTGATGGTAATGGTGACAATATCGACATTGCAAGACCGCTATGGTTTACATGAGAACTGCTTTTATTATTTGTTTGTTTTTATTGTTTTTGAGTTAAAAGCTTCTAGAGAAATGAATATCAGACTAAAATCTTGAAGCTGAAGTGATTGCGGGGTAATGTGTTTGGTGAGATCACGTTTTCTACTGTACAAGACCTCAGGTCAGTATTTTACACGTCTCAGTTTTCGCTCAATGTGGCAATTGTGGTGAACGTGCTGTATTTTCACATACAAACATTGTAAAAACCAATTGTTTGGAGATTTCTGGCAATGATGATGATAACTGTGATAGTGAAAGTAATTGTATTTGATGGTAATAGTGATAGGAGTGAATATAATGACGACAGTGACTGTGAAATGCAATGTATGATGATAGTAAACTGTAATGCGAAAATCAGTACTCGTGCCTGTTGTGCCGTCAAATACCCAAACACTTTTTTTATATTTTGTATCGCATTAGACAGTTGTCATTACCTGGCTCCAAGTGAAACAATTCATTGTATCATTGGTGTTTTTTGTTGTTACTATTCAAGTTAGGCCCGATTGTTTAAAGCCCGACTTGTACTAATCTTGGATAACTCTATGGGTTTTATTGAGAGCTAACCAAATCGGGCTTCGAACAGCCGGGCCCTGCACAATATTTGTTATTTGATCTTACTCTTGATCAAAGTTGACAACGTGGTATGTCCTGTTGTTCTAGGTTGCGCCTAACGTGCGAAAAGATGATGACATGGACATCAGACAATACGTGAAGTTCAAGAAGATCACAGGCGGCAAGAAGAGTGACTGTCAGTTCTACAGTGGCGTCGTGTTCACCAAGAACATTTCAAACAAGAAGATGGCCAGCTCGCTGAGCAACCCCAAGATACTTGTGTTGAGCTGTGCGATTGACTATCAGGTATTGCTCGGGTTTTGGTAACCTTGCTTGTTTTCTGTAGGTGAATCGAATCCTTGGCTCTGACTCGGTGTAGGAACTCACAACTGGGTTTTAAACTGGGTCATCTGTGGTGACATACTTACTTACTTTCTTACCTACTTACTTACTTACTTACTTTCTCGCCTACTTACTTACTTACTTTCTTACCTACTTACTTACTTACTTTCTTACCTACTTACTTACTTACCTACCTACTTACTTACTTACTTTCCTACCTGCTTACTTACCTACTTACTTACTTACTTTCTTACCTGCTTACTTACTT
>JAOBRG010337105.1:0-14968 GCA_027574985.1 Umimayanthus nakama | reverse complement strand
CTGTCCACCCAAGCACTATGCCCAGGTCCCGCGCCCCCAACTAGTACCCAATCTCCTGCTCTTTTCCGTTCCGGGGATGCTTGCAAACTGATTATTAAAATTCAATTAAATCCGGCAACTAAATCATTTTTACTTCAACTGATCTGTACCGGAACTTTATGGTTTGTGTATTATAAAGTTAAGTATGTATGAGAACCTAAAAGTGACGGAGATTTTTGGCTTAAATTTGTTGCCGCGATTTAAACAGTTGGTACTGAGATGGATTGTAAGGTGTATCTACGTGAAATTCTTATAATCTTATTGTAACGAATCGTTTGTTTAAATAAGTACAAAAAGTGTAAAAGAATCAAAGCTAAAGAGCATTACGTAAGCCAAATTTAATCCCAGTATTGCAGTAACTTTCAAGTTTGTTCAGTGATTTAAAACTCAAAATTGTTCAAGAATTCGAATCAGTTACACATAAGCTGAATTAACATTTTAAGACAGAGATTATATAGTATGGTTCGATTGTCTAAAAAAAGGCTACAGTGAATGGAATATAATTATAGCAATTGAATACGTCTTTTCGTAGACAAGTTTTCATCGGAGTTTTCATCCAATGCTTCCCAGTTCAATTCCGTTTTCGTAAATGCTAGCTAAGTTATCATGTATATAGCTTTGTTGAGTCTATGTTTTCATTCTGCCTGTTTGTTTGTTCCCTAGGGTGTTCCTTTTCTTTGATGCCAGCCTTTTTTACTGATACAACAATAGCTGCATTAACTTTCTAGTTCTGATTTTGAATAACCTTTAACTAGGTCTGTTACCTTCTTCAATCCTTTGTAAACTGGTAAATGTAACGCTTAAAGATGGTATAAATAATTATTGCTCTGCTATAGTTAGTTGCTTCTAAAAATCCGGCGTACTATCCACTCAAGAACAAACGATTCTCACACGATATTTTAACAACAGTTGCAAAGTCCTAAAGACGTTTGCCTTTTTTTTTTCTCATTGCTGCTTAAAGCAACAAGTTATTTTGCCTATAAAAACTAACAAAATAAAACAGTATTCAGCCCACGAAAGCTCGCAACAATATATGAAGTCTTACGAATACGTGCAGACACTATCATACAGTTTACGCCATGATGAGTTTTCGGCAGATCTTGTATGCAGTTAAATTGAAATTACCCTTAAATGGGCTCAGTTGTAAAATGGTGCTTAGTCATATATGGTGCCGGTTAGTCTAGTTAGTTCATGCTGATCGTGAAGTTTCTGCTTTTATACACTCATGTATTACTTCTAAGTCAAATGACTTCTCTGTTGATAAGACTTTTTAGTTAACCTAATTTTTAGCCATGATTTCCCAAAGCTTAAGAAAAACACGTAAAAAGATCTCTGTTACTATCAATCTTTTTGCTCTGCCACAGGCAGTATTGTTTAATTGAAGTCAGTCTCCGAGTTGTCCTTGACCTGAATAAGATAAGCACCTCGGAATCATCTGAGTCGCAAACTAGTTTCCCATTAAATCATCTAAGTCGTTGAATTTCACCTTGTGACTGATAAACAGAATTTTTATTTTCCATCTTACTCTACAAACAATTTGGATAAAAAAAAACCAAACACACAGCTAGTACAACTTTGTTGTGTTCGTGCAACAATTACCTATACACTTGACGTTTGTCTGGGTATTACTTCCTATTCGAGATAATTATCTTTGCTTACCCGCCGAAGTCTGAGAGCATCCAGTTCCTTTAACCTTGCTGAAGGGCCCTAACGTGGGCGCTTATATTGAAACCGTTCTATGGGCACGTAAAACATTTTTATTCACTCTTAAAAGGAAAAGGATCAAATGAGTTTTATTTAATTTTCCAAAACATGTAAGTTCCCAGAAGAGAAGTAGATTGATATGAAAGTTAAAGAGAGCAGTAACTTTTATTAGAATGAATGTGGTTTAAATTTCATCTTGTGTGTACAGCTTTCCTCATGCAGTCGGCTTGTGCTTCACTAACCTGAAAACATCTGGACATATTTATAAAACTTTTAGCAGCTAAGAATTGTCCAAATTGTTAACGCCGTTGGTTTCTAAAATTGGGTGAACGATCTGACGCTTCGATACTCTTAATCTTAAAGATTAGGTACTGTATTAGTATTTTGGTTTGCTTCAAAAGCAAAACATTTATTTTCGAGTGATTGCCGGGGACGCTTGGGCTATAGCAGATAGTTTCAATATTTAAATCCGGGCATATGACCTGACCGCTAGTTTCAGATATTAATCCCATTTCAATCAATAGGTAGCTACTTTCACTCCTGGAGAGAACAAGCATGAATGAGAGATTTCGTGAATTAAGACCACAAGCAGTTTACAAATACGTCTTCGAGTGTGGCCTGAACTGTAAGAGTTCTTGACACAAACTGATTTGCCCACCCAAGGCAGTGAGCTGTTCATTAGTAACTAAGGAGCTGTTCAGACAAATCAAATTGAAACCCGTCTTCACACTTCTAATGTTTCAGCTCTTAAGTTGCAGGTGGAAAAAGTGAAAACAGTTGTTATCAATAAACATTTTTTCATCTACTTGTCATCAAGATAGGACAAACATGCCCCACCCAAGAAACAAGCAAAGGAACACCATCTATTCATTTAACAGTTGTTAAAAATAATAGATCGAACTCACGAATGAAAACAAAGCGTACTTGAAGTCAGTAAAAGGCGCTTTAAGTATGTTAGTTTACTCAGATGAAACTTTAATTATTTTGGCTGTGACTCATTGGAACTGTCGACAAGTCCAAAAGAGAGAAATTAAAAAACATTGTTACAGCCATTATCACATTATTATATATAAGTTATATGGACTATGCAGTCGTAGTCAATTTTAGAACATGTCTGGCATGTTCCATAATCTGATCATCCGCTGATGCCTGGTGTATTACATGTGTAAAATATTTCTTTTTGAACTCGAGAAGTCTTTTAGTGTTACAATAATAGTGTAGAATGACTCCAAGAGCGGGGCTAACGTGTTGCCGGACTATCAAAATTTCACTTAAGCACTTTTGCCTTGAAACCGCTATATACTATAATTGGTACCGACTTTACTTAGAACAACTGATGCAATATAATTTTTTAGTTTTCTCAAACCTCAGAACCAAGGGAGTGACCGAAGAAAAAATTCAGTTGATAAACATGGCAATTTTAGTTTTCCTGATCAACACAACAACGAGAGCATTCTTAAAATTATGATTGTTACGTGTCTCTTCACTTTCACTTTGCAGCTTGCACCCTTACAAGAAAGTTCAATACTTGCGGTAGATTTCCACTTCAGTAAAACTACTTAAATATCTGCTTTTTGCTATAAACTGTCAGTTGGTCTTATTATTATTATTATCAAAGAGCTGAATTGTTCAGCAGAAACATATCCCTTTTAGGGTATTATATGACCAGAGCCAGAGAGCGGTACGTGCTAACTGGGAGTTTTATTGATTGCTTGGAGCTCTCATATATCAAACTAAAACCGTTGTTTAATATAAGTTAACCTATTTTTCTCCACTGAATTGATTTAATGCTCTTACGCTGAGAGCAGCTGTCTTTTGTATCAGCAATAAATCCTTGGTTAGCTAGCCCCAAGCAAAGCCCATTTAGTGACACAAATAGAAAGGTATGGTCCCTTGCCACTCACCCATGCACTGACAAGATACCTGGATCATCCTTGTTTCTAAACACTTTAAGATACATCCAATATATCACATCCTGTCCAACGCGCTCTTGCTCAAAAAGTTCTGTAAGAAAACATTTTTACAACCTTAACGTTTCTCGCTGATTGCGTATCATAGTGTTACTCATATTTCGTCGGGGAAATAGAAAGGATAGCTGTAGCTAGAGTATTCTAGTTTGGCGTGTTGATATTGTTATCACGCACTGTTCATGAAGAGCTTTGTTTTGACGCAGTTTCGAAAAAATACTTGTATGAGAGGATATGACATTAAAGATATTGCAAAAGAGAAGTTGAAGTACGTTGAAAAGTTATTGAGACAAAAACAGACAGCGCGCATTAAAACCTTATCAAACCATTAAGCCATATTAGTTGATATTTGTAAAATGTACATCTTTTCAACTACTTTTAAGACATGCAAGATTCCATTACAAACCTACTGGGGCTTAAACATAAATATAAGTTCAGCTCAGAGCTATCAATCAAAAGTGTTATCGAGTTGCGCAAAAACAAAGTTGCGTGTGAGTGATATGTCCCATATTTGGCACAGACACGTGAATCTACGCGTGACTTATTTCTTTCATTTATGTAAGAGGGTGCAGGAAAAGCGTGCCCGTACTCCAAGAGACAGGTTTTTAATTTAGTGGTCTCATATCAAAGTTTGCAAGAAATACGGGGAGCAATGCGGTGGCCGTTGAACGCAAGTTTAAAACCCGCGTCGACTGCTCGCGCGCGTGAAATGAACGAGCATCCAGGCCCCAGGCTAGGCCGGGATTTCTGCTTTTCTAAAAACCTGGGACCGAGGTTGCCGGGCAACGAAATTGAGAAAGTAGACCAGCGGCAAAACATTCGACAGCATTTTCAAGATGGCGGACAGTCCGGGTAAAGGAAGGGTGGCTTTTCTGCCAGCCATAAGGGGTAGCAGAACAAATATTCACAAGGAAAGTAAAGGTTTATTGCTAAGAAGGTTTGATTCTTCCCTTCCAAATATTGACTTTGCTAGGACAGATGTTCACAAGGTGAGTACACTTGTGGCAAATAAGCAGACGAGAAAACAGATTTCGGAATGGTTCAACAGTTGGCGTCCATGGCAGAAAAGAATATTGCTTTGTAACATGACAGAAATATGCAGCAAGGAACAGCTAAAAGCTCTAATAACAATAATGGAACCAGTTTTTCATCGAGATTTCATCGCAAGACTTCGAGGAATGTATCCAACGGTACAGCCGAGAATTGTCCACAGATATACAGTTTGTGAGTTCAAGAATGCAGAGCAGAATTTAATTGGACACAAATCATCAGCATTGGAGCTAAATAAGCTTGAGGATATTTTAAGGAGTTCTAGAAAGTTTGAAGAAAAAAATTTGGAAACTGAGGAAGAAAAGACTGTGCGAACAATAAATGTGGATAATCAAGAATACCAGGAAATGCTATCACAGACGGAGAATCAGTCTGATTATCAAGAACAGAAGCAAACTACACAATCTTTGTCATCTGCTGGTAAATCTGTGCCACAGATTTTTTCTGTCGCTACAGCAGTTGAAATTCCTTCTCCTCACAGGCATGAGCATGCTCCCCAGTTCTCCAAGAATGTCAGTGTTTCTAACTTTTTTGGTCCCAGTGGAGCAGAATGTGAAAGACTTGGAAATATGAGGACGAGGATTCGCCCTGGTGACATAGATATGGTTTATGGCAGTGCACCTGTTACATTTAAACGGGCAAAGTGGTGGGAAGGCCATAGAGGGGGAAAACTTGTCAGAGCTCGGCGGTCAAAGTTATCAAAATATTTCAAGTCACAGCTAAATCAAATTGAAAAGGTAAAATTCTGCAGTTACTTGATTTGTCTTTAAATTCCCAAACCCAGAGGAACCAACTTCTAAAGCCCCAAACCTTGAGGTTTGGAAAATGAACAGGAAAATACCTTGAGGTTTGGTTCTCAAACCTTGAAATTTAAATAGAAGCTCCAAATTGAAGAAAACACAGCACTTACCATGATAGTACTAACAGTGTTCAAACTAGTTAGTTTTGTTTATCATTGCATACTGTGGTTGCCTTCTTTGAGTTTGAGAGTAGTTTTTTATCACTCCTTTTTTATTATCTTGAGCAAAAATAATCCAAAATTCTTTCCCAGACACAAAACTACAACTCCAAAAACTAATGAGACTGCTAAACAAGTACAAAAAAAACATGAGTTTTACTTATTAAATGAATTAGATTATTTAGGACTATGTGCGAATTGGCTCAGGTAAGGTTAAACCATGGGACCTTGAGATGACACCCAAAATGGTGAGTTGGAAGGTCTGCAAACCTGTGAACTGCAACAACCTGTCTCAAGAAAATTAAGCAATCCTGTAAAATATTTGCAGTTGTCATTCAGTTTCCCCCCGAACTCGTTCCCACCGAGCGTAGAACCACGACCAGCCAACATCACGACTGAACATTTACCCATCCATATATCTCTGTAAACGCTTATACGTACTCTTTTTTTTCTTTGCTGGAATTCTCTTTCCCCTACAGCTGTAAACGCTAAATCCCTCAGGTCCTTCTACTCTCAAGTTAGCAATATACATTGTCATCAAATTGTATACTAGTTGCACTCACTAGCACCGTAGCACCATATCATGTTTTTCCTTATACTATAAATCGTTTATCTTCCATTTTTTTTCTCCTTTTATCATTACAATTCACCTGCACTGGCTGACCACCATTGCCATATTAGTTAAATCCCAAAGGCAATTATTCCAATTAAAGATTCAAAAATAACATGCCACATTGATCTTTAATATATAACAAGCCCAATCCCTCCAAAATGTTTCAACCAAAAAAGCCCCTTGAAATAGTATTTAATTAAGTTTACCTCAAGTAGATACCCCCTCCATCATTTTATCTCCACCCATTGGCTGTTAGAAAACTTAGACAAAAATTTAAGTATAGTACACAGAATTTTATTCCAGGGTTTTGTGAGATGAACATAAGAGGCTAACAATTTTGTGGGACTTGTGCATGACAGAATTGTGGGAATTAAATAGTTTATAATAAAGAACAGTGTAAGTTGTGATTGGTTAATTGCCAGGTTTAGAGTACTCCTTAAAAGGATTGTTGCTGCAATTTGTTGAGACTGATGTGTTATTTAGCAACCTGTGCAGAAGTCATCTTCAGACCTTGTCATTGTATTTGTTGGGTCAGTCAGACGTACAGTTCATATTTTTTAGTGTTACCATAGTGCAATGTTTCAATTTGGTTTAAGCAATTTTTTATTTTGTGAGGTATACTCACTTAGTGCCGGCAGTTTTGTTTTTGTTTGGCCCATTTAGTGTCTCAGATAAAGCTCTCTTATGCCACTGGTAGAGTCCTGCAACAGTTCTGTCTACTTATGCTATTTCCTTTGTTAGAGTATGAATAACAAGTGTCTACACATTTTATCTTCAAAGTGGCTGAATCATTGGCAGTCATATGAACGAGTTGAAGCTCTGTCAGAAGTGGTGAAGTGTTGTGATCCAAATACTCTTGATTTTCTATGTCACTGCTTGGTTCAGAGGTAAGATTGAAGGGGGGACAACCATGTGACCAGAGGTCAATGCTATAAAATGTCATGTAGGGTGCATTCTTGCAGTCCAGGGCCACAATGTTTTGTGAAAGACACAAATTAACATCTCTCTTGTCCTTATAATATCAGTACAAAAAATGCTGTTTAGTTATGAAAGTGTAAAAACTGATCACATGCTGCAAGCTTTCCAATATGAAAAGAAAATATCTCCCAAACTGTTTACAAAGAGTGTATTTGCATTGCCACTTAGGCCAACTTGGAAACTTATTTTTTATCATGCTTCAGGCTGAAAGAGTTAATGGAACAATGAAATGGATGCAGCATAATTAGCCAATTGTATTTGCAATACTTTCCCAATCACAAGATAAGTATAGATCAGTAATGACAAAAAACCATAAAAAACTAGCAAATAGAAACATTTAACATTAAAAAACAATTACATGCTTCAAAACTTTTAAAACATTTTACTAATATCCTAAGAGGTAATTTTTAATAAAATCCTGATGGTGCTTAACCCTAGAAGGTAATGTATGAGAGGGGGGGAGGGGTCAGTCTGACCTCCCCCCTCGAATTTTTTGACTTAAAATTTTTGTTCTTTGACTGATTTCCAAAAGCTTTGCCACAACTGTTCTTTGTTTGTTAGCACATCTTTTGACCCTAATTGCGTGACGTCATGACTGATGATGTCATGATAATAAGTCCTGCAACCTATGTGTTACCTACAAAAGTGGAATTTTTTGCTAAAAATGCAACTACTATCACCTTAAAAATGACAACTTCACTTTGTTTCTAACAATTTTGTATATTCCAATTGCTAAACCATGTTTTCTCTGTGTTCAATTTGAAAATTGAAAAAATCGAAGATCCAAGATGGTGGCCGCAGTGATGTCATTTTTTTGTTATGGTTGCCATTGAAACCAATTAAACACCACAAATTTTCAGTAAGCTCTACTCTGAGAACGAAGTATTTCATTGGTCATTGAACAATAACATTAGCAATGACTGACACTTTTTAACAATGCACTATTGTATGTTCTTTACGGATGGTCAGTTTAAATATATATAAGTTTTGGTTATTTGTATTGTGTTTTTATCCAATGGGATCTTTCGTTCTCAGAGTAGAGGGCGACTCCAAATTTTTGATTAATTGAAACTACAACAAAAGCTCTTATATATACCAAATATTAATTCAGTCAGATGAAAGGTGTCAAAAGTCAAGCCCGGGCGGGGTCAAACTGACCCCCCCCCCCTTATGCCTTTATGTTACTATTTTTACCTTATGGCTTCTAGGGTTAATATATATAGGTTTTTCTGCTCACTTAATGGGTGTAGTGCATTGTTCTGCCTAAAATTTCTATTATCATTCTTGGATTTAAAGAAACTACAACCTAATCGCAGAATTGTACACACTTTAGGAATCAAACTGATGATCAGTTGTTGTTTTATACATGATATAGATGTGTTTATTTTTCCAGGAAGCGATTTATTGTTACCTAAAGTTACAAAATAAAATATTGGAAGAATAGAGTTCTGAGTCTTACTGTTTGTTTCTCAATAATAGGCTGAGAGATCAAACAGATCTGAATTGTGTTCCAGACCACATTCTTCTGAAAGTCTTCTCACTTCTTGATGTCCAAAGTTTGTGTAGAAGCTCACAGGTAAAACTTTTAGATTAGTTGTTAAATTCTGTCTCCTTTTGTAATATTTAGAGCAATAATAATTAATGACATGTTAAAGAACCTCAGTGAAGTCCGGTTTGGTCTGTAATTATTGCGATAAAAATTTACACACAAAATTGAACAAGTTCAGGAAGTCCTAGATCAGAAGTTTATTATAATTTGTAAAATGTTAGTTAACTATATTTCAAAATTCATAAAAAGAAAAAAACTACCGAGCATTTGCAGGGCCGTAACCAGCATCAGGCAGGGGGGGCAAATGCCCCCCCCCTAAATTTTGGACCAGAAGTAATTTTTTGTATATTACAACTTTAAAAATCACTTTTCATAGTATAGCAAACCAACTTTGAAGAATTTTCGTTTCTTGAAAATGCCCCCCCCCCCTAAATTTTGTGTCTGGCTACGGCCCCGATTTGTATCTTGTAATACAGATCGAATATCATTCTGTAACAGTATGTTTGCTCATAAAGTGATTGAAATTCATGCCACATAGAGAAGTTTTTAAAGAGCTGTTGTTGTTGAAGTAAAGTTATTGATTTTGTTTTGGCCACGTTTAGTTTCAGAGGTCCAGTAAATGCTGCTATATATTCATATAATTTATATAGTAACCTTTTTTATTGCTGATTGGTCAAAAAGCCAGGAACTGAGTGAGGTAACCGTTATGATTGGTTTATTCAAATCTCCAATAACAGGTGTCTAATGGCAGCATTTTGCTACATGTATCATGACACATTGTCCGATAATCAAGTTTGAGGAAACCGTAGATTTTTAATCACAAAGTAATAATTAAAATTAATTATAGTAAGTTTAAATTGTTCTTGCTCCAAATAAAAATAGATTCTAATGGTGAATAATTGTGCATGCAGTTAAAACTGCAGCTTAGTGCCTACAGTACAGAAAGATTTTAATGGTTTGCTGTTTAATATTTGTTTTTGTTTTTATTTTAATTTAAAAAGGTGTGTCGCAGGTGGCGTTACCTGACAAGCAATAGTGATATATGGAAAAACAGAATAGAGACACTTGGTGAGAATCTAAATTTAATTTGTATATGAATGTTGCAGCAGTACTTAGTGTTCGGACATGTTTTTAGTTGTATTTATAATAAATGTTAAATTGTGTCTTACTTTTTCTCCACTTATTTTTACATAGCTACAATATAGTTTCAAATTACATTCATTTGACAGATTTTATAAGCTACTTACTGTTATTATTTTTATTTTTGTTTTTTATTGTTATTACAAATATTGCTTATTTCTTGCCATTTAGGAACTGTGAGTTAATGTGGTACTTAACACAAACCGAACATGAGTGGAGACTGTGTGACTGGTTTCAAATCATTTGCATGATCTTAATGATTAATTGGGCTGTTTGTTAGCTTCTGCATTGTTATTGGCTGCTAAAAAAATAGTAATTATAAAATCAAAACAGAGCAATTTTAAATAATACAATCAAGTGCTGTTGTTAGATCAAATCAGAATACAGGATCGACCATCAGTGATTTAAAAATTAAGTCATCCAGTTAATTCAACATTCTTATAATTACTACCATTGGTGTCAGTTTGTTACCATAATATTGTTTTGTTAACCAGTTATTGTTTTTAATTGTTAAACTTATTTAATAAAAGATAAATAATATGAACTTTAATTAACTTGCTTGTGTTTCTTAGCTGTTGAACCTGATGTATTACTGTACACGCAGATTGAAGATGTTCTAAATCAGGTTTCAAATGAATGTAGGTTCTTATGAAGGAGTTGATTACTTGGCTAGAAAGATTGAAAGCTTGGGACAAGATCAACTGATTGACTGGAAACAAGCCTTCAGAGAGGTGCGGCATATTTATAAAAGTTTTCAGAATGTGAAGATTCAAGAGCAAGAGGAAGCAGGTTTGTTTACTTATAAGCCTTTTCAGGCCTACTCCCATATATATAGTGTATACTGTACATACTAGACAATTTTGTCACGCCCATCAAGAAATGATTTTTTATAAACAGGGTATAATTTTTTCAATTATTAAAATTTAACATAAAGATCTACTCAAGAAATGGGGTGCTTCAGCAAGTTTAGGTATGTGATTCCTTGAGCTCAAAACCATGAAGTCAGGCTAAGAATTTCCAATAACTTCTCAAATCCTAAAACAAGATCAGGGTTTGAGTGTCTGGGCGGAAATTTTAAACCCCTACCCAAACTTACATGTAGGTTTAGTACTGGCCTACCCCTATTGAGTGGAAGACTTCTTTTTATTATATGGGCAACAGTGTTTTACTGGAAAATAAACCACTCATAGAATCCATATGACAGTACATCCGGGTCCCGAGTAGGATATTTTCCATATCTTCACTAGTGAAAGTATCGCCAATTTTTGAACACTCTCGAAGCTTTCTGAAGATTTTCTGAAAATTTTAAAAACACCGGAAAATATTTTTGAACCCTTCTCGAAGTTCTCTGAAAATTTCCGAGTGTTTCCGAACACTTCCGAAGATTTCCAAAGATTTTCCAAAAACTTTAAAAATCATAAAAGCACCTGAAAATTTTTTTTGAACCCTTCTCGAAATTCTCCGAAAACTTCCGAATGTTTCCAAAGATTTCCAAAGATTTTCCGAAGATTTCCAAAGATTTTCCGAAGATTTTCCGAAACTTTTAAAAACTCATAGAAGCTTGTTTGGCACCCATATAATACAAAGAACAATACACGGTTTCCAAAAGATATGGATTTTATCTTCTCGTGGCCAAAACATCTCACTCGTTTCGCTGCGCTCAACTCGTGAGATATTTTTGCCACTCAAAGATAAAATCCATATCTTTTGGAAACCATGTAATATCCTCTATATATCTGAGAATCTTTATCAAAAAGTAGAAAAAATTAAGAAAGTGGAAGAATAAGTACAGCAAAGCAAAGCAGCCAGGAATTCAGCGAAAGACAGTGCCCAGGCAGTAATTAATGTATTAGTAGCAATCAAACTAGGGTGTCAGATGCCAATTTTCTTAATTGTTTGATATTGAGTTAACACCTTTCATGAGAAGTTTTGTTTGTTGTTTTTGGTTCTGGGACCAGGAGTGACAGTGTAGCTGTCCGAAAAGGTGACAGAACTGACAGTAAAACAAAATCTGCCATTTTGGATTAAAAAAGCTTCCGGAACACATTTTCCTGTCTATGCATGCAATCTATTGCTGCAAATCAAGTTTGGGATTTTTTTTAAGTGCCATTAACCAAGGGTAAATTTGGAAGTGATTTTTACCCCCAGAAGAGATTAAAGGAATTTCTTGGCATTTTGGAAGCACCCCTTCCCTGATCAAAAGTAAACCTAATTAATGGTTTTGTTTGGATGGAAATTCCATTCGAATTACAAGAACAAAGTGGCATTGGCTACATAACATGAGTCCTAAATTGTCCACTGTAGCACTTAATAATAAAGTTTTGTGAAGGGTGGTCCAAAATTGTCACTTATAAGGCTGTTTTTGTTTGCATGGTCGAGCTCTTCATTTAGTGCTTACAGCTTTTTTGTTGAGGGAGAAGGTGGGTGGACGGCTTAATTGCTAACAATTTCAACCTTAAGATGGGGGCTTATTAGAAAAGGAAGCTTAATAATTACCTGTACATGTAGAATGTTTGTGGTTAATATCTATGGTTTAAGGTATGGTAGCAGGTTATTGTGGCATAATGGCTCAAGGTCTACTTGAGGTCTGCAGGCTGACAACCATATATATAACTTTCTTTTTTTAAAAATAAATACACTATATGGATCTTTTAACTTGCTGTTTTATACTTTGGCAACATCTTTAACTTTCAGAGCAATTACCTAAAGGAAAAAAAGATCCTGCAAAGTCCAAGTACAGCAAGGACTATCGCTGTAAGTCACCTAACATTGTGAGATCTTTAGGAATCATTTCCATGCAAAAAACACAAGTCATAACTGTTGCAACTGTTAGGCAACCTGTCTCAGATGTCCAAACTTTCCAGCTGACCCTATTAACCAAAGTGGTCTAACTGAACCCCTGCAACCAAACCCATTTCAACTTACTCCAGGGTTCGTACGGGCCAAGGAAATCCTGGAAAACCCTGGAAAATTTTTAAAGCCCTGGAAATCCCTGGAAACCCTGGAAAAGCCCTGGAAATTTTTTGTATAAGCCCTGGAAAACCTCACAGAATTTTATTGGAAAAATAAATTCAAGAAATGGTACATTTTGTTGATTTCAGTACAAGTAACAATCGATGTTTTCTTTTTTCTTATCATTTCAAAACATTTTATGTTAAAAACCACTGTATAGTATCGAAATAATGTACACTTTGGAGCAAATTGTTGTTTTACAATGATTACATTACCTTTTGAATGTTGTTTTAAACAAATCGTTGTGAACGTTGTTTTCATTCTGGGCTTCATATGATGGCCAATAGGGCGACCACAAGGAATTTTAAACAACTCATGTGATGGCCTGTTGGGTAACGATAAGCTTGTTTAAATAATAGTTAAAAGGGTGCCGTAAGACTGTTTATAGAAATTCAATAAGATGACCATATAGTAATGCAAAGGATAGTTCATTGGGTGGCACATAGGGTGACTATTAGGTTGTCTAAAGGATGGTCCATAGGATGACCTGAAGGTTATCTAAAGGATTTTCCATAAAATGACCATAAAGTTATACAAAGGATAGTTCAGAGGATGGCCCATAGGATGACTATAAGGTTGTCTAAAGGATGGTCCATAAAATAACCATAACATGATACAAAAGATAAATCATGAAATGATCCGTAGGGTGACCTTAATGTTGTCTGAAGGATGGTCCATAGGATAACCATAAAGTGATCTCAAGGATACACATAGTTCATTGGATGGCCCATAGGGTGACCATAAGGTTGTCTAAAGGATGGTCTATAAAATTACTATAAAGTGAAAAGAAGGATAGTTCTTTATAAAGTGAAAAGAAGGATAGTTCTTTAAGTGGCTCAAAGGGTGACTATTTGGTTGTCTAATGATGGTCGATAGGATGACTATAACGTTGTCTAAAGGATTTTCCATAAAATTACCATAAAATGATACGAAGGATAGTTCATTGGATGGCCCATAGGATGACCATAAGGTTGTCTAAAGGATGGTCCACAAAATGACCATAAAGTGATAAGAAGGATAAATCATGGAATGATCCATAGGATGACCTTAAATTTGTCTGAAGGATGGTCAATAGGATGACCATAAAGTGATCTCAAGGATAGTTCATTGAATGGCCCATAGGGTGACCATAAGGTTGTCTAAAGGATTTTCCATAAAATGACCATAAAGTGATATGAAGGATAAATCACGGAATGATCCAAAGGGTAACCTTAATGTTGTCTGAAGGATGGTCCATAGGATGAGCATAAAGTGATATGAAGGATAATTGATAGTATGATCCATACTGTAGGGTGACCTTAATGCTATCTAAAAGATGACCCATAGGATGACGATAAGGTGCGTAAAGGATTGTCCATAGGATGACTATAAGGTTGTCTAAAGGATGGTCCATGAAATGACTTTAAAGTGAAACGAGGGATAGGTCACGGGATAATCCATAGTGTGAGCATAAGGTTGTCTAAAGGATGGTCCACAGGATGACCATAAAGTGACCTGAATGATAGTTCATGGGATGATCCATAGGGTGATTATAAGATTGTGTAAAAGATTGTTCATAGGGTAACCATAAAATGGTCTAAAGTCCATAGGATCATGGCCCATGGGATGACCACAAAATAACTTATTTTAAAGATTAGCCCAAAGGGGTGATCCACAGGGTAACTGAGGTTTTCTTAAGTTTTAATCTCTTAGAGCGGCCTTAGAATGAAAGCTGTGCCAAGTCCGAGTCATCCCCAGATTTAGTTTGGGTTTAGTAGTACTAATACCGTACCCGTTTACATGACTGTACAATTGCTTGCAGTGTTTCCAAGAGGCCAAAGAGACAGCAGTGTCTCCACACCAAGGATCCCAAGTGGTGTGGGTAGGTGTTCCTTAACTACTATTAGAACATAGCTGTCAATTTTTCGCGCGCTTTTTGTATGGCGCGAGCGTGCATCTAAATCTCGATAGACGCACGC
>JAOBRG010337083.1:0-14971 GCA_027574985.1 Umimayanthus nakama | reverse complement strand
GCTACTACTACTACTACTACTACTACTACTACTACTACTACTACTGCTGCTACTACTACTACTACTACTACTACTACCACAATGTTTAAGGTTTATTTGCTTTAGTATTATCTTATCCTTATTCATGTGAAAGATTCTCCCTTTGCACCACTATAAACAGTTGAACAATAAAAGTGACAACAACACCAACTGACCGTGCCTTTCTCTTTTCCCACTGTAACGCGGGAAGCAGAATGGGAAACAGGCTGGTGCAAGTTCCCGCTTCTCGTTAAAGCTATTGTCCACCAAAAACTCGCCTGTGTCATCTAGATTGCTCTTGCTACTTGCGGATTGCCCCTCATCCCCACCAGCCTGAGCAACAGTAGCCTGAGGGCCATAACCAGACTGCATCTCAGAATTAAGTCTCCATCTGTTGGGAAGGTAACCGAAGTAGACACGCTTGGTGTATGTTTGTGGCATCTTGCTGCTTTGGCGGTTGGCCACTGTTCTGATGAGCTGTGGCTTTCTTTTCTGAACTCTTGCCCAAAGACGCAAATTGTTGTCATTAGTCGGCGACTGAGGAGATGGTCGCCGTTTTCCGATTATTTCTGCCATCTCTGCGTTCATGTTGCGAAACTGGTGCTGTTCGGGGTTATCTGCCGGAGATCCACGGAGTGCCAAACTGATGTGATCTTTTAAAGTAGATTGTTGCTGCTGTCGAATGACTCGGCTCACTGAGGTTGCGCCCACAACGACCGGACTGTTGACTGCCATCAAAATTGAAGCTACAAGAACTGCAGTTCTTGTGAGTCCGCTCATCCTTCCTGCAAACAATCAAAAACTGCCAGCAGTCCTTTTTTTTCCCTTTTATATCCTTGGAAACACAGAGTTTACATTCTGGATCTTTTTTAGCTCTTTATACAAGGGAAAAGGTGTCTTAACAATCAAAGCAAGTCACGTTCATTTGTCATAAGTGTTGCTAAAAACGATTGATCAATGATTTCACAGCTGATAATTCCACTCAGTTATATATTCAAAATCTGCAACATCTTCCTAAGTACTTCCGTCGGTAGAGAGTGCACACGTCTTTTATCGCAGCCAGCTGTCTTTCCCATACCAGCTTCTCGACACCAAGTTTTTTAGCCCTTGAACTAAATTTTGAAGTCTTTTTCAATCATAATTTTGGGATTCCTGAAGTATTTTTGCTTCTTTTCTGGGGAGCCATTAAAAGGTTAAATGTTCCTAATAAAAGACTACTAATAAACTTTGAGCATATGTCAAATTTACGCTAATATAACTGCCTGCTATTAATACAATAATCACAAACTGTTGTCGACTGTATAATGTATCAACGAATTTTTTCACAGAAAATAACTTTACGAAGCTCATCTGCAACTGCTGTTTCATCAAGGAGATCCTTGAGCCAGATCCAAGCAGTGAATGAATTCTCGCTTTAGACGAATACCCGGTGTGTTTAAAAAAAGATGGAGTTCCTGTCATCAAAAATTATATTTAATTTCCTGTGTTTTAACGGTATATAATTTTCTAGTGTTCGCCTTTTCTTCTACACGAATTTTCGAGGAGGCTTTTACCTATTGTTCCTAAACGGCTTGCTTTTCACCTTGCTCATTATAATTTGCCATTAGTGTGACAGAATCCAAAAATTGATAAGAACTAAAACCATGCTGACAGTGATTCTAAATTATCAGTTTGTTTTGCGTCCAAGGCATAAATTTTATCCATTGAGTATTGAGTGCCCAGCGTTGAAAGAGTTGTACTCTGAAAATATGGCAGTATATACACAGGTCATCAAAATCCTAAACAGAATTTATTTAGGAAATAAATTGACAACATTGACGAGTTAACAAGGACTGTTGGAAGATTCAAAATGATGAAATTGGCAAGGGCGGATCCAGGGGGTGGAACGGGTAACTAGTCACCCATCATTTTTAACTAACATATAAGAAAAATGTAAGAAGCAAGCTTCCAGCTCATATTTTTTTTGGTAATCAGACAAAGAATAGTCACCCCCTTTTACAAAAGCCACTCCCTTTGAAAAATCCTTGATCCGCCACTGATTGGAATCTTTTGAAGCGAAATTATTAACATCATGCAGATTAAACTCGTCATTTATTTTAACGCATCCGATTTATAACAAAAGCATTACAGACGTGTCCGATTTATTACAGCGGATAAGTGAGCTGTACGGTTTCATCCAACTTATATTTGAATGTACCACTAAAAGTTTGGTTCAAGAAAAAATGAGCGAAGCATTCTTGTTGGTATGCAAGTAAAAGGTTCGTTTGGCTTTGGCTGGTGCAGAACAAGTGAAGGCAGGTGTATTTAGTGTGGAACACCTGTAGGCAAGCAGTTTTGTGTTTGTATGAAGTGAATACTCATGCAACAAGTAAAACTTACAATGAGTATATCATAAAGGAATTTAAAGGTTTTATGGTGGCGGAAAAGCCTAAAGTGAAACCATGAGGCTTATACTGGTTTAGGCTGCCTCGCTAGTCTACTTTAAAAGAGTTGTTTTTAAGCTACTGATTCAGATTGAATGAGCGTTATAACATGAGCTGGCTCGGGTACTAAATCCATCAATGTCTGCTGTAAAGTCACTTTTGAGCTTGTTTTCAAACAAATTGAGTGAAGAAGAGTTAATTACATCGTCGTTTAAAGAGTTAGACAATTTTGCGCCTTGAACTGTTACTGATGATTTGCGGGTATTCAGTCTACACAGTAGTGTGTGGAAGTTTTTTGAGCGGATCGGTGTGTTACAACCATAAAGTGTGTTTGTTTGTTTTTTTTCTTTGTTTGTTGTAAACAAATTTTTGAACGAGGTAGGTAAAGCAGTTTGAGGAAACGGATATCTTGAAATTTCAGGATAAAACCAGAATCTGTATGAGCATCGAGCTTAAACTTGTTCGAGGTTCGAACTACGCGAAGAAGCAAGACCAAGCGACGAAGATTAGTTGGATCCACATTATGTTAATGCTAAGCATGTTGCTTCTTGTTAAAGGGCAGCGAGTCTCGTGAAAAGGTGCTTTATGGGTAAACACGCTCATTAAATGGCAGCTTACATGTCCGGTCTGGGTAAATTTCGAAGCAAAACAACAAACTTAGAAAACGACAGGAGGACTAGTTTTTTTTTAAAAACTGTCTTTTTTCTGCGTTGGCGAGCAAACTGAAAATGACCTACTTACTGCAAACTATTTGAAAACCAACTGGTTTGAGAACCAAGGAACATAGGCAGTAGGAAATTCATGGGTATTTAAATTCTAATACACAAATTATTGTTCTCCATTTCGTACGTTGAAAAGCAGTGGGTGTTACATAAATTAGGATATTCCTATACAATCTTGAGAGGGAGAGAGAAGAGAGAGAGATTGATTGATTGATTCACTTTTATTTGAATACGGTAGTTTCATAAGTTACATAACTTCTTTACATGAAAGCCGTATAGAAATAGAAGAAAACACTGTGAGACTTGTAAATTGAAATATGTACATATTACAATAAAAATATATAATACTAAAATATAGTCAACAGTTTATTTTTGAAAATAGCTTTAGATTCGGATGCTTTAATGTCGTTTGGTAATGAATTCCACAACAACCCTCCTCTATATGAGAAGACCCTTTACAATATTCAGGTTTTTGGTGTGCGACGAAGCACAATATTGTGTTCCTTATTTTGGAGCTTAGATTTGTAAGGGTTGTTCTCACAATCATTTGAGAAGAGATCGCTTATGTAGCTGGGAACGTTTTTATTTATCGCGTCGTACATCAAAAGGCTCAGATGCTTTTAACGCCTAGACGCGAGATCTTCCCAGTTAAGGAGAGACAGACAGACAGACAGACAGACAGAGAGAGTCTGAGATGGGCTGGAGAAGTTGATGTTTTACTCTTAGCTGGTGTTCTGTTTAAGTTGTTTCGGTCGTTTGGTCTCAGAGTTAAAATCTGAAACAAGCGACGGAACATTAGGTACTTACAAGTGTACATATGAAATTCATGTTCATGTACATGTAATAGGTTCAGGTCCAGGTTTATTGATGAGATGAAGACTTACATTTATTACAATTGTAATTGCCTGCTTAGTAAATAGTAAAACTAATCAAGGGCAGGCCACTGGGTTACAATTTAGTTTATGAGAAATAAGTAAAGTACAATCAGTGACACGAAAGATAGCTAAATAAAAAGAACGAAGATAATAACAAAGGAAATCAAGAAATGTGTTTAAAATGACAATGTTATATGTATTAGTGCATTGCAGATATTGTATTGTATACAGCTATTTCAAAAAAGGGTTTTCATAGTTAATAGTCCAATACTGGAACCGAAAGGAACTGTGGGATTCAAGCAGCACAAATAACCACTACTGTTAACATTGACTTTGCAAAATATGGAATGCAGGTTCATCATATAGTGCCACGGCAATGCAGTAACAACCTTTGCTGGCGCAATATCACTCATTATGAGTGTACCCAAAGTTCCTTTCGGTTCCAGTATCGACTACTGACTATGACAACCTTTTTTGAAATAGCTGTATATGCATGTATAAACATGTTGTAATTATCATAGAGATGGAAAAAGCGAACAGCAAAAAGGAAAAGGCATTCCAAGCAGTCAGAGCCGAGATTCACTTACTCCTCGCTGACTAACAATAGTCATGTAACAATTGTACAGCCGTTTCAGTCTGAACATAAAACTCCTCACCTCAATGGCTCAAAGCATATAAAATAATGTATTTTTTCATTTTCTTTTTAAAAATACGTTTAGAGCTAATTCTAAATAAGTTGGGTATAGAACTCCCTAGTTTGGCACCGATTCTTGAAAATGAATTTCGTTGTGTTTTTAAGCCTTGATGACTGAGTATACAAGTTGTTAGAAGAGGCCGAACGGGTATTGTAGGAATGGATATCTTTAGTTTGCGTTAACAGTTGCAGCATGTTATCAGAACAGTTTTCATGAATAACATCATAAACAAGACCGGAAACGGATTGGAAATATACCACTTTAGCGGAGGAATATTGGCTTTGAAGAAAAGAGAAACTGCACTTTCTCTTTGGTTTGCTACAAATCCTCTTTCTAAAAAAAACGATTGCTGCGCTGGTCAGGAGTGGGCATGAAATATAAACTAGATGAAGACAATAGAAAATTTTGATAAAAGCTAATCAGTTAGTTGTTACTTTACCCAAGAGTGAGTAAACCCTATTAGGTTCTATCGCCATCTTGGTTGTGCGACAGTCGTGGCTCAAAAAAAACCAGCTACCCATTGCCAGATTAGTACATGCCAAAGGTAATTATCTAAATTAAAGATTGATGGTTATTCATTTATCAAACTGGGCAACAGTGGTATTCATCAGATTTTAAATAAAAACGCTTCTTAAAAGGAAACTGATAAGCAGATTACTACCGCAAAATAAAAGGATATTAGAAACTCCATGCAAATCACTAAACTCCATTCAAGTATTTGTATGAAGTTTTAAAATCTGATTACGGGCATCTTAGCTTTAATCCTTTCTTTATTCTTTTAAACTGATGTAACTTCCTTTTGATTTTGTTGAGAATGTGATCTCCTAATGACTACTGATTTGGGGATACAATCTCGATCCTTGCGATTCTTTGTAATCTCCTTGTGATTTTTTTCAGAGTATAATCCCTTTATGAACACCTTTCCTTGTGAATACTTCGTCAAAACTCGATGTTTAATGTTCACTGCAGTTCATGGCTTCAACGTTTAAAAAACATTTTCCCACGTGTTTACTGTAATTAGTTTGAGTCGCCACTCTGTCCCATCCACCAAAACGGCCGACGGAAACCATGAAAGGTGTGTTTTTTTTCACATCGAATGGCGTCCACATACTATTTTCCCGGGGGGAGACTCCCATATAAAAAAGGCGAGGATGCTCGTCGGAAAATTTCAATTGAACACCTAAAAGGTACGAATCTGGGTGTGCCTTAAGCTGAGTTTTACCCCTAAAAGGTACCAATCAGAAGCATAGAGACAAACAGTTAATTTCAATGAATTTAATAGCAATAAAGATAAAAGCATCAAACATTTTCCGCTATAAGTCGTTTTGGAAAGCATTTTCATAAATTAAAGCTACACGTAGTTAATTCCGATGTTCATATGAAATATCATTCAATTCGTGGCACCCCTATAAGGTACCGTGTTTTATGCAAATGTGAGTTTTTTCTTTGAACACCCTAAGTGGTACCAAAACCCAGGATTTCAACCCCTAAGAGGTACGACGAGCATCCCCGCCTTTTTTATATGGAAGCCCCCCCGCGGGCTTATTTCTAGAACTTGAATGAGTAGACCGGACAAATTGGCTGTTTTTATGCTAGATACAGATAATCCGTTCAGAGGAATTATCCTTCTGCTAGTCTACGTCTCCAATATAAATACGGGACGAACTACAACAAGCACTGAGAGTGCGTCTAGAAGAATCCAAGAATATATGTCCTCACAGACACACAACGGAGATAGTTCGTCCAGTGGACGGATAATTCGACTTCGTGCCCATATTTACACTCAGACGAATTCATAAGACGCACAAACTGAGCTTGCCAAAGTTCGCCTAGACGGATAATCTGTCTCAAGTATAAAATCAGCCATTATTCGACGTTTAATAGTTGAATCGGCCTTCTAAGACTCATTGCGAACTAACGAGAAATGGACAATTGTTGGCGTATGGATAATTTGGGTGTTTAAGGGTTCACTTCATTCGTTTTCTTGCACAGTAGTTTGAAAATTAAGAAAATTGCTTTTAGAGCAAGAAAACTGCAGACTTATAAAAAAAAAGGTTTGCTGCCTTAACATCTGGTTACTTCCTATTTTTTATTCAAAAACATGGAACGAAAATTACAATAACAGCCAAATTCAAGACTCCTTTGAGAAACACTGCCTCATTTAAGAAGCAATCAAGATTTATGAGTGTATTATAAGTGTTTCACGACGTGATCAGTAGACAAATATTGACTGATTTCTCTACGCTTTCACCCACTTTTAAAAATGTATTTCAATTTGTTGTAGAAATTGATAGATGTTAGATCAACTTGCTTACAGGTTTTCAATATAAAATTGCAGTTCTAAACAATGTCAAAACGCTCTGAAACCAGCGGCAATTCAACAAAATACAAAAAGGCTGTTTTAAGTTTTTAAAATCGTGCATGTAACAGCTGCCACGGCCAACAGTTAAACATCAGAACATTGGAAATCGTGCATGGATGCCAAAAGTAGTATCAAATTTAATACTATGTCATAACATTTGCAGGAAACTGATTGGAACATATATAAGGGCACTTCTTTGCTCTTTCACTAACTTTTTAAAATCCTGCTGGTGATTTCACAAACAAGCCTCTCTTATAGTATATTTATTGACGACTTCAGAGTAGAGTATTTTCCGCTTATGGTTCCGGGCTGCGTGCAATGTTGATAAAACGAAGTTCTGCGACAGCTGTTTCGTTTCTGAGCGGTCTATATTACCTTTGTCCTCTTAACCAGGCTAAATTAATATATCTTTAAATGAGCTTGCGGCGGCAGCACAAATTCTTAATCAATAGATTCGTTTGCAGATAATTTCAAACCCAGCCACTGAACTTGCCAGCCCTTATTTGATCCGGTTTTGGGTTATTATTCGAACAATATAAAACAGTCAAAAAACACGCGACAGTCAGGAATATTGAAAACTTTTGAGCGTGGGCAATTTTGATGTTTGAATCTTTTAAAAATACAAGTCTAAATGTGACAGCGGCGACAAACTGGTCTTCCCACATAAAAAAAACACGAGCGTTTTAATTCTGAACACTTCCGACAACGACAGAGGTATTGAAAATAAGACTTGAGCTGTAAGTTTTATCAGTATCTGAGAGTAAACAGAAACAAAGTCATCTTTGCCGCATACATTAGTTAAATACAAGAAAATAAAGGTTTTCAGATCACAGGTTTATTACAGATAATCAGTTCTCTCGTTCACCCTATATCAAAACCTACGCCTCGACCAACATAGTCAGTTTGATTAACAGAATAATAGCTTTTGTTGCTGAGTTTTGAACTACTTTTTTTCTAACTGCCACGATCTCAGTTTCTACTGACGGATTTCTAGACTAAGTGCTCTGGAATGGAAACGTATTGAAACCTTAAGGAGTAATGCGAAAAGAATGTCTAGAAGTTTTTCACACGTTCAAAGGTTTCCTTAATACTATTAAAATCTTTCAGCGGATTCAAGTCAATACCATAGTACTTTAAGTTGCAAGGCAACTCAAATGCGTCAAATGTTGACTCACCATTTTGCAGTATAACTACATATAACTGATATAGTTATACACTTAAAAAATTTTATTTCAATTAGTTTTTACTTATACAGCAAGTTTCTGCCTCGAACAGAAACAAAAACCAACTGGAGAGATTCAACCACTAAAAGGATAATTTAAGTTTAGATATATAATAGGATCAACTCTCAACACACTTTACTTCAGCATTGAAAGGGCCTCTACAACGTCCACCCAAGTTGTGTGAAACACTTTCAATTATTTTCTACACTGGCTGACCAAGCTTTTGTCCACAACAAAGCGAAAGGCTTAGCAAAGGTTTAAAAGCAAAAGTTTCAGCAATTTAAAATATTAACTGCCAACGCACCTTAGTCCAGTATTGTAATTCCCTTTTCGTCTTGCCAGTTTTCTTCGATCAAGCTATAACGAAAATTGTGACACCTATAGAACTAGGAACTAGAAACCACGCCTCGGCCTAATATATAGTCAGTGCCACATCGTGAACCATTAATGTTTATTTCGTAATTTTCACCGGATACTTAACTGTAATTCGTCAAAGCAATGAATGTGCGGAAGTACACACAGTGACGCGGAAATGTATATAGTAATTTCAATTGTAACGCTCACTGGCAATGTTTTCGGGCTGCGGGTGGAATATTCAACAACATCCAGCTATAATCGTCTATGAATTATACAAATGAGCAACGAAGTTAAGGGAAAAAGAACCAGACCAACTTGGGCAATGTTTCGGGTTTCCTAATCAGTCAAAAGACCTGTTGAAGTTTAATAACAATGTTTTGATATATAGAGGTATCAACAAATTTTGGGGAAGTGCAAAACATGATAACATCCAGTCTTTGGAGAAGATAAGTCATAAGACGGAAGCACGACGTTCAGTAGCGCGCGCGATTAACTTATATATCGCACAGCTGACACGAACTGTAGCTTCAATCAAGATTTTGATGCTTCTTCTTTTCCTATTTCTATTGCTGTTGTTGTTTATACAATGTTACTTTTTGATAAACAATTGTCTTACAACAACGTTAAAGCTGAACAATGGATGCTCAAGCTTTAAGCGAAAGATAAGTAAGAAGCTTGTCTTCTTCTCTCGATGTAATGTTAATAGAAAGAACAATTACTGACTAAGAGTAAATATTACGACCACGAAAGAGCTGTGTACTTTTGGATGCTAAGCTTTAAGCATAAGATAAGTAAGAAGCTTGCCTTCTTCTCTCGGTGTAATGTAAAAAGAAAGAACAATTACTGACTAACAGTAAGTATTACGACCACGAAAGAGCTGTGTACTTTTGGATGCTAAGCTTTAAGCATAAGATAAGTAAGAAGCTTGCCTTCTTCTCTCGGTGTAATGTAAAAAGAAAGAACAATTACTGACTAACAGTAAAATATAACGACCACGAAAGAGCGAAAAGAGCTGTGTGCTTTCTCGCTTTGGCAAGTACACGCCAGAACCTTGTACTGTACATAAAGCCACTGATTTGTGTGCACCTGTATCACAAAATGTTCTCCAAGTTAAATTAAAACTGAGCAGACGGCGATAATGCTATTGAAACAAAAACTCATCTTCCGTAGGACGATTAAACACGTGCGCAATTCGGCTCTTTCAAATCCTAGAGCTTCTAAACTGCTAGGAGCCCAAAACAAAGTTCAGTTATGGGATTTCAAAAAAGGAGCACAAGTTTAAATATTGGCAAATCAAATAAATCGGGATAAAGCTCATTATTTATCTTCAGGTTTTGTTTCCATTAAATCCTAGACAATTGTACATCCTTTAAGAGTCCTAGACGCCGAAAAAACAAAACCCAAGGAAAAAAACAATGGTTTCACTTATTTACGTGTACATGTAGTGCGCACGTATCTAAAGCAAGGCTTAATCAGTCATCTTTTTGAATTTAGTAAAGTTAAATCTTCCCTTAAAGCTGTTATTCTGCGTAAAAGCGCAAGCAAAGAATAAAAAAGGTAATTTTTACGGTTCAAACAGATACACAACCAGCAAATCACAAAACTTTTGGATACAGATCCGAATAAAACAGAAGCCGTCAGCTAGCTGAAACATTCCATCAGCCTGCCAAGATTTTGAAAGTATGAAGACACATTCTCAATTTGATTCACAATTCAGTACTAACTTGGGGTTTTCAAAATGCAACAAGTTAGCCTGAGTATTTGGTTGAAATCCTTATAAAAATTTGATTTAAAAAACCGTTTAGCTTCACATTTCGATTCAAGTCCAAAGTTAAATTGATGTTCTTATAAAACAGCTGTGCCAGTTGCTTTTGTGACTGCTCTTATTGATGCATGATTCTCACAAAGTGCCCGAACACCGTTGCTGGGCTTTTGCTAACACTGGTGATATAACCAATGCTTTTACTACATGCGTGCTTCACATGGGGAGTGTTACTCAAGTTCTTTTTGCTCTTCTTATTACTGTATATCGTAAATTTTATTATTTTATTGTCATCTTAGGGGGCTTCTGGTGACAAACTTATCTGACATGAGCGTTCTTCTAAAAACTGTTCGAAAACGTTACAATATACTGCGTGTAGAAATGAGACCTTACCATAAATCATAATGCATTTTTGAAACTTCTTTTCAATTTTTTGGTAAATTTACTTCACTTTGTTATCTAGGCTGATACACGCGGCGGTAAGCCAGTTTTCGAAGCGGTGTCGGATAAACTGACATGATTGTGTGACCCAGAAGAGCGTGACAGCTGAAACTGTATTTGTCTACAGGTGTGCTGATATCAAACCGGCATTTTATAATCAGTCCGGTGGGAATATTTCTTTCTGATTGTCCATCAGCAAAATCGACTGTGGAGTTTTTGAAATTTTCTTTACAACTTCTTCTTTACCGGCAAGTTTGTGACGAGTTTCCACTATAGAAAATACTAACGAATTCTCAAAATCGAGTAACATATTTTTAAATAACCAACAAAGTTCTCAAAAATCAGCTTTCTACTCCAACAACCTCGAAAACTGAACCAATTAAATGGACAAAAACGAATCACACTTGCGATTAAGAAGGCACACAACTCACCAGTTCTTAGTTGTTGTTTTTTTATCCAAAGAACGTCTGTATATACTCAGTGCTGAGTCGTGGGGGCTGAATGTTCTTTTTTCAAGATTTGAGCATCACTGTTTTTCATACTATTCTTGAGAAGATTTGGAATCGTTGTTGTATAAATGCGTTCAAAGGCTGCTCCCAACATTGAACGGCACAGCTCACAGATGATCACAAATACCTTACTTCGGCTGTTTGCGAAAACCAAACTTAGTATAAACATGTGAAATTACAAACGCTCTATCACGATATTTAATAGCGGTTCGTTTTCAGAATCTGCATAAATAAACGCTCCTTTTTAGTCTTAGCCGCTGGATGGTTTTCGTCGATTCATCATTAAGTACTCCAAAGCCTCAACGCTTTATAAAAAAGGTTCTTGTTCACAAACGCTTCTTTGCTGAACCATGACATAAACACGTGCACATGTTTTATTCCAAACAGAATGACAAATACAAGTCAAAAGCAGGTTCTTTTGGTGTTCAAGCCTCATTTCTGTAGAAGGAACCACCGAACCGTCTTGCTGTGTTTGGGAGGCTGTTTTTGAAGCTGAAAAATAGTGACAAGCAGTATTGAAAGAAAAAATCTGTATTGGCCTAGATATTGTTTTCACATTTATTTCTTATCTTATATCTAAAATTCACGCACAGTGTATAGTATATAAGTAAATACAAGAGTTTAAACACAATCTTTGAAAGTTTCATTTGTTTTTCGTACTAAAATTCGAGCTGGTGCGGTCATTCCAGATGTAATGATTAAATAACGAGAGAGCTGACATGAAACAACCACTAAGCAGCCACTGCGTTGAACTTCTATTCATAGCTGCCGACCTGCTAAAGAGCGGAAACCAAAACCGAACTGAATAAAAACTAAAAGAAAAGAGTGGGATGTGCCCGCCATTCGTTTGAAGAGAATTAAAAAGGAATGAAATGTTCTTTCAAAACTTCAAACGAATGCTTTCATTTCCTGCCAGCGTTGCAACAACAGTGAATCCTTTCATTATATAGAAAATTTTTGTTTCGTTTTCTCTTTGTTCATTTCAAATCTGCATTTTTCCTTTCATTCTAACAACGGTTTAAATATATTTAACCTTTAGAGTCGGAAACCGCGTGTTTACAATTTCCTACTGTAACAGCTGGCATTTTTAGAAGAGTTCTCGGAGAAAAATTTATCATTCCCTTATCTGTTTTTAAAACAAATAAAAAGTTTAAATATAAACAATATCGTCTGTTACACTTTGCTTTTCCTTTTCTACCACTAAATATTATAAAAATAAACCCCTGAAACTATAAAAGAAAAAAAAATAGCAGGACATCGAGCATTCATTTCTTTTCCCGGTCCAAGCGTAAAAAACTATTTTCCCAAATAAAAAAGAATATGATTAAAATTCCTTGATAAGATAAAACTCACACTCATAGAGTTCAACAGTGACCTTTTTATCTCTGCGTATCTAAAACTCCCTCAAAAGTGTTGTTCTTAGCCCAATATTCTCCTGAGAGACACACTTTTTCATGGCTTAATCACTCATCGGTAATAATACGAAAGTGGACGGGTAACTATGAACTCAATGCGGGCTCAGCTCTATCGAAACTCAATGATCAGATCAGTTCCGCCAAACTCGATGGTTCATTTCTAAAAAGGTGCGTTCAGCTGATGGTGTTCCCGAATGAAGAAGTCGGTATATTAAACTCGGGCTGATTCAGTTCTAAACACTATCTTGTAGCAATAAACAAGAAAATGGTTGTCCGAATTAAAAATGAAACCGACCTTATATTAATCCTAAAAGTACAACTCTCAGTTTTGCATGTTTTGAAAGAAGCATATACGATTAAAGGGATAGAAGTTTTTTTAATCCATATGTTTTTATTCTAGAAATCGAGATCAATCAAACGTTCTCTTACTAAGAAACAAACAAACTAAATAAAATATTAATGTCTTTACTCAGAAATGGCAAGATCAAAAGACCTTTTCTTTGTCTGTTTTAAGGAAATATAGTTCGAAACCTGGTTTTCATAAAGGTGTTTTGCGTTGGGAACAGACAACCTTCGGATGTAGACCATTGGAAGTTCAATCAAGTAGTTCTCATGCGAGAGAATAATAACTTTTTATAACAAAAAATTCAACCTGCTATTATAACATTTTCGTTTCGTAGCGATTTTTCTGACTGGTAGCTGGATTGCTCGTTTGCGTTCAAAAGAATGCGGGTGTTGACAGTACTACAAACAATAAGTGACTACGTTTATTGACACAAGTCTTTTGAATTAGTGCTCACTATTCATTGAGGCCTGAGTTCCAGCGCCCTGTGTTGGACGTTGTCTCTGCCATTGAAGATAACCCTGGGAATGAACTAAGGCCAAAAAACAAAGATGGCGGCTTCACTAAGAAGAGAACGTCGAAAACGAATATTAGAAAACCGAGAAGCCAGGCTACGGATGATTCTGGGAGAGAAAGCAGAAGAGGATGAAGTATCTGTTGAACCAGTTTTGGAAGCGACCTCATCAAAAAATGCAACAAAAACAGCCGACTATCCAGAAAGACTTGAAGATGAAGTCAGCGATTCTTCTCACTTGTCAAGCAATGTGCGTGCAAGGGTTGGTAGACAACGAAAGTTCGTCCTTGAAGAAGCTGAAGAGAATGCTTTGGAAAATAGCAAAGACACGGTTCCTACTCGAAAACTGCACTCGTCAGGTCGTTTGAAAGTGCCCAATTCCTCGACTAAAACAAAAGAAAACAACACTGATATTGATAAAACTTCCGTTGGTTTGGACCAAATAAGCACTCTTGAAAACAAGAATGATTTCATAAGGATTGTAGCAAATCTGGTACTAGCGATGTTGTCGGTAATTTTTGAGAAACATTCAAGATTGGAGTGGCTGTGGCCGGCGCCTAGAAACAGTAAAGATACGGCTGAAACACAGGTTGGGTATCAGTTACATGTAACATTTGGTATATTTATTATTTTTCGCGCGTGCTTTGATTTCTGTTTTGTATTGTGGCGACATACACATGTTTTTATTTAACCGTTTTATGTCTTTTATTTTCTGTGCTGGTGTTTGTTGTTCAGTAACTGTGCTTGCATGGTGAGTGGCTCATCCTAAAATGGTCTACACTTGGTATAGGGTTTGATGGAGCTGAAGCCGATTGTAGAATTTCACACAGTTTAGGTACCCCACTGATGATCAGTTTCTGATTTGATTCTGGGAGGGGGGAGGGGTCTGAGGGATCTTTTTTGGTCTGAAATTTAAGCAAATAAGGAATTTTTTTGGTCTAAAAAAGATGCAGAGTTTTTTTCGGGTTGCAAAAAAAGATATTTTTTTGGTATTATTATTTTTATCAGTTCAAATCAACAATGACAAAAGCACAGTTTACTGCTGGTATAGGGTATGCCAATAACGGAGCCAGGGATTTTTTTGGTAGACAAAAAGAAAATTGAGATTTTCTTGGCTATAAATCATGAAACTTTGTAACCTGTGATCAGGCCTTCATGGGGGCACAAAAAAAAGTAAAGAGAGAGAAAATGAAACGAAGGCCTGACACAAATCACGTTAAACTGCCTTCCGCCCACTAGTATTTGATTTCCCGAAAAATACGTGACCTGTCATATTTGAGCCAATCAAAATTTACCGGAAGTAGGCAACGAC
>JAOBRG010337072.1:0-12500 GCA_027574985.1 Umimayanthus nakama | reverse complement strand
AAGCAAACATATTTTTGTAGTGTCCTTATCTCTTTTGAATGTTTTTGACAACAATAAGAATGTAGGAAGTGAAAGCTCCCATCGCTTGAGTGATTTTACTGATACCACGGCTATTGGCAAGAACATATCACAAAAAGGTATTGAAATAATTTTTGCGGTCTATACTCAAGTAAGAACGTTGGAACGACTCAATGTCACTAGTTGTTTACTTTTTATTGAATTTGACTAGTTTTTGTTTTGCTAGTAACGCATGCGTTGTGTAGTTTTACCTTAACAGCATTCTTTTGTTAATAGACTAGAGGGAATTGACAGCAACAAAGTTCTTGGCGATTTTACATTTTACCATATGATATCTTGTGAACCTTGCACAGCCAATAGGTAGAGAGAAAGCAAAACAACCTGGAGCTATTCTTTACTGTAATAACTACACTGTGTATGGTATGATTGGAGAACATTCCTGTACGTTTTTATATTTGAGCATTATTTAGTATTTTCACTTATAAGAACCATGGGTAAAGTATCTGTTGCCATGGTCAAATGTAGACCAAACAATGCATTTTAGATATATATGCAGTGTTTGTTTTATCAAACTTTTGATAAGCATTAGTCACGGCATGTGTTTCATTGGTAAAGACGCTGCACCGCACTGTGTTATGGAATAAAAACTGTATTGAATCATAATGCCTCATGCTAATTTATACTGGTGAAAAAGTACTATTTTATGATTGCTTTTATCAATCGATATTTTGTACGTTTAGCTCTAGGGTTGGCTTGGACTTGAGAGGAGTCTTGGCTCTCATGCAGGCGCGAAAAGAATGCTCCTGTTTTCCTTTTGCGAATAATTTCAACATTCTATACACAGGGCTTCCCTGAAAACCACCTTTATCATCAATGTTGTTGTCTTTGTTATCGTTACTGTCATTATTATTGTCATTTTCGTTAACATTGTCATGGTCTTTATCCTGGTCATTGTCATGGTCAGTGTCATGGTCATTGTCATGGTCAGTATCATGGTCAGTGTCATGATCAGTGTCATGATCAGTGTCAGAGTCACGGTCATTGTCATGGTCATAGTCATGGTCAGTTTCATGGTCAAAGTCAGAGTCATTGTCATAGTCATGGTTATGTTCACGTTCATGGTCATGGTTATGTTGATGGTCGAGGTCATTTGATGGTCATGTTGATGGTCATGGTCACGGTCACGGTCATGGTAATGGTCATTATCATTGTCATGGTCACGGTCACGGTCATGGTCATGGTCATGGTTATGGTCATGGTCATGGTTATGGTCATGGTCATGATTACGGCCATGGTTATGGTCATGGTCATGGTCATCCTCACGATCATGGTCATGGTTATGGCCATGGTCATGGTCATCCTCACGGTCATGGTCATGGTTATGGTCATAGTTATGGTCATGGTTATGGTCATTATCATTGTCATCCTCATGGTTATGGTCATGGCTGTAGTCAAGATTATGGCCATGGTCATTGTCATTGTCAGAATCGACATAATTGTCATTAATATTATTATTATTCTTATTATAATAATTATTATTACTTTTATTAATATAATCAATACTATCATTATTAAATCCACTTTCACAATCATCTGCAGATCAAACTTAGGGTTTTTATTTTGCCTAGTGGCAATAACCCGGCTGTTTGTGTTATTTTGTGACGTTTTTGTTTTGAAATTTTAACTTTTATTTTCCCTTTCTGTAAATATCGATGTTTTAATCCTTTTTTGCACTATCTGACAGACTAACAAGTCATGTTTGCCCGCCAGTTAAAACCCTAACCTTGTTCTGTGCATGATTGTAAAAGTGGCTTATGTTAAAAAAAACTTGCAGTAGATTGTGCACGTGATAATCGCTAGAAACAATAACACTAACATTGACGCAAGCCTCCTGGTTGCAATAACTCTTTAAACGGACGGTGTGCAGATTTCCATCTCAATTGTGTGGACAGGGCCAAAAAAGACTAAACACAAGGCTAGTAACAATTTAATCAATTACAGTCTAACTGAGTTTTACCAAAAACTGAAAGTGAATGCTTCATAGTTTAGCGGCTGAAGACATAAAAGTTCTGTAGCTAAACTCTGAAGAATTATTTCGCAAACAGACACTGTTGTGGTTACACAATGCAGTATGTTTGATAAAAGGATCGTTAACTTGAAGACACTTATAAATATGCAGTAAGACATTATCTTAAATTTTGTTTTCAAAGTTTGAGATATGTTTGTTGTTCTTCAAAAATTTTAAAAAAGGTCAGTTTATAATTTGTTATATTTGAAAATGAAAAGTAAGCAAAATAAGATACCTATGGTGACTGCCCGATAGAGAAAGTCTTACTTCTATAAAGATACATCACTGATTACTTCATTAAACAAACCATTCCCGTCAGCTTCTTGGTTAATTGCAGCAAAACGAAAAAGATTTTTGCTGGAAAGCAAAGATAAAAAGTGACGGCGTATGTATACTCTTTTTTTGACAAAAAGACATCGAGTTTTCTTCCAGGTGGAATTTCTAGAAAAATAGGATGTTACTTCACAAAACCTGCTAAGCATGACAATTTTAACGAGCGTAGTTGTTCTAGTTGTATAAAGGAGGTGAAAAACAAACGAAACAACTGTCTCACCAGTTTTTAAGTCAAACAACTGAAGTGTTTTTGTAACTTTTCGGCAGATATGGGAGTATTCTTTGCCTTGTTGTATTTCGATTTTTCTTCCACGGTCCAACATTTGTAATTCTATGGTACAATACTCGAAGAGAATTGATATAGTTTGAGTTTTGTGATATGCATATTACTGGGTTTAAGGCAGAGTTACAGATTAAAAAGAGAAACGAAATTCTCTTAAAAACACCAATGTCTTTCTTGTTGTTCAGAAGAGAAGAAAAGAAACAGTACAGCACTCTAGGCGTCAAACAGAGAGCAAATGCCACACTGATCATCAACAGTAACTTAATTACTTTTCTCTTCTCTCGTATTTCGCGGCATTTATCTATGGTCGGCTGTGCTGCACAGATTGTGTTTGAAAAATACAAACCTTTTACTATCCGCAAATAACAGAAACAAATCACGGCCACAACAAACAGAAGAGAAGACCCGGATGCGATCCAAAACACTCGAGTTTGAAAGTGAAACCTGCATTTCCCTTTCGTGTTGTCGTAGTATGTCTTAAAAAACAATGGAAGGCCGAGCATGATAGAAACTGCCCACACACCCAGCAAAGCATAGCCAACCGTGCCTTTAGACAAGCGAAGATGGTCTTTCATCGGTTTCAACAGAGCGTTGTAGCGTTCAACAGCCAATAGACAAAGAGTTAACACCGACACAGCTAGTGTGACGCTTGTGATATTTTGCTTAGTTATCAGAATGCACATGACATTAGCGAGAAGACCTGTCGGGCGGGGGAAAAACTTTAAACACAAGAAAGGAATGCACCAGAGAAGAGTCAGCAGATCGGCGCATGCGTTGTTCACCAGTAGAATGTTAGTTGTAGTTTGCATTGATCGTTTGCGCCACACGATGATTATGATCAATAAGTTACAAAATACGCCAACCATAATGGCAAAGCCGTAAGTTGAAGTCAGTATGATGTTCTCAGTGGTATAACCAGGCAAAAAAGCTGGTCGACTATAATCAGATCCGTTTCCATTCATTTCAATTTGTTTTAAAAACCCCTGTCATGCATTCCAAATCCCTGTTATATGTTTCCAAATCCCTGTTATATATTCCACAATTAATGATAACTTCAACAGAAATCGTTTTGTAAGATTTCTGAGTTTAAGAAGCGTCGACCAATCCAAAGCGGCAAAGAAGATTCGTCTAACACTGAAGACGAGCGGCTGTTCCAGGCTTCTTGGAAGAAAGCAGAACGCTTTGCACAATTTCACCTTAGATTGTTAAAAGAAGAAGCTCCCAACGAGACACCAACTTGTCTAAACGACCTCAGTTCCTTGATTCAGTTTCTAGATTGAATGAGCTTGCCAAGCTCGTTGAGACTTTTTGTGCATTTTAAAGCTCCGACAGGAGCCGAACGCCTTTCCTAAGACGAAACTACTGAGAAAGAAATGTATCTTACTGAATGAGTAAATAGTAGCAGAAATCAGCTGAGCAAATAATATCCAAAAATCAATTAAATTTGGCATTTTAGTTGGTAACTGTAAACGTTTCATGACTATTGACAAAATATGTCGCAATAAATAGTATCAGTAGTATCATAAGCATTTATCGAAATATTTCGTTTAGTAAAATCTTAATTATTTTGTGTTTACTATATTTTCATTTTCAACACGTTTTCTTAATATTTTAGACAAGAGTTTTGCTGCAGTAATAATTTTGAGTGAGAGGTACGTATTTACGAAATTGATTTCCGTTGCTCCTCGCCATGTTTACAATACATGACAGGTTATTTCGTGGTGCATTAGTTTAAACGTCGTCGTTCGAATATCTGCAATCGCATCCTTTATCCTATCACAAACAGTCGAACAATTTCACATTTACTTCTTTATCTTGTTTTAGTATCAGATAAATGATAAAACCATTATTTTATACGTTTATTAGTGTCCTGGCTTTAAGGCCTGATTTATGATTGTAATGTTATGTATGTGCTATTAGTTTTCATGTAAGTCTCATAATTGCAATGCGTAGTTGAAAACCATTAATGAGTTCATGTAAAATAAATATTATTTAATATTATATATTAAAACTTGTGCTTGCCGTGTATGTGTCACATTGTTTGTATATCGACGGAGGATGGAAAGGGATCGAAAAAAACCAAACCTTGAGTTGCTAAAGCCGAATTAACGGGTCATGTTAACACCCGGAAAAAGAGAAGGAAAATAAATTAAAACATATCCAAAACTTGTACCATCCACATTCCCAGGCTCTTCCCTCTTCCGAGAGAAAAACCCTTATTGGCACTTGGCAAATAGATTCTGGGTGGTAAGGACTAAATACAGTAAACATGGAAGATATGCTAAAGGTTCCATACAGCTCTCTGTTGTTAATAGTATTTCACCCGCGTAATGAAAATCACAAGAAATGCATGCATGGAAAATATCAAATATTAACTTAACGCTTTCGTATGCGGCTACTGCCGCAAATATTGGCACTTTGAAAGTTTCTTTTCTCGTAATATTAAACTTTTTAAAAATTAAGTGTTATTAAAGATATTTGACTCCAAGTTTCCATACAAACTCTCTCATTTTGAGTCATTTTTGCCTACCCGCCAAGATGGCGGTCGAAACCGTGAAAAAGCCCATTGCTAGAAAAGCGATTTCCCATCCCCACCCCTATCAAACAAACACACAGTTTCAGAGTGTCTGTTTGTGCTATTTTAAATCGCACGTGACCACCTGTAGCCCAAAAATTCGTTTTAAAAAATAACAGTTAGAGAAGGATCGCTACAGCTGCAATGGACCTTTCCGGGATCCATCTTAGGAATATCCTATACTAAGCCTTGGAAGTTAACCCTTTATGGAGTAGATTTATTTATAAAACAGCTCTCAGGGGAAGTTTCACACGCACACAGTTCAAAAACCTAATCAAATTACTAGACGCCGAAACATCTCTCAAAGAAGTCAAACAACTTATACTTTTAAATCCGATTAAATTCGGAAGCCACAAGACAAACTGAAAACAATGAAAACTGCACTAGAACGTTTAGTCTGATTGGCTGATCGAAAATCCAACCAACACGACATGTGTCATTGAAGACCGCGCAAATTTTCGCGCGCGTTTCAAAATAGATTGACCAAAAGGAAGAATTAGTAGAAATGCAAAGTCAGTTCCACTTCAAAAACAAGAAAGATGCCACTTGATAAACATCTTACTAACCTCGTTTGCTCAATTTGTACCGTTAGTTACGGACCGTTTTTATTGGGTTGACGATAAGGCCCGTGGTCAGGTCGGCCAGAGAAAGAGAGCAAATAAAAAGGTTGGAAGCGGTTTGCAGTCTTGGTGTTCTCGTCACGGCAAGTAACACAAAAACGTTCCCTAGAACTGCCAAGAAGGCGTTAAAAGAGTTCAAAGCTACTATAACAGCCATGGTATGAGTTTCGAAACCTTCCGTACAGTTTCCTTCCATGTTAGTCTATTATACGGATATCTTTGAAACTAAAACTCCAATTCCCAACCTCTGACACAGGTTGTTTGGCTCTAAATTACGGCTTAAAAAAAAAGTCGAACTTTTTTTAAGCAACCACCGAAAAAGTGATCTTCATTTGCTTAAATCACTAATCATGTCTTGAGGTGAAAAAAGAAAAACCTGCCAGCTCCTGCTGTTGTCGGTGAGACCAGCAGCTAGGGGGGGGGTCATGTCAAGCACTAGTTAGCAGAATAAATTGAAACTCCAGTGAAGAAAACTAAAACTTTCTATCAAGAAAGGACAAACACATGATGGACAAGGTTAGTAACAAGCTTAAGTTATCAACATTTCGCATTGTAATTGCAAGTTTTAATCAAAGAAGACAACAAACTCGCTAAGTTCTACAACCAAGCTCAGCAAGTTAACTGACAACCGAACCCTTTTAAAAGACAATCAGAGATAAGAAAAATCGTTTAATCTCATAACATTAGCATCCTGCGCTGGTTGGAACAATAACAAAAAAACATTTGTGTGTGTGACCAAAAAAATGTGATCTGGATTGTTTTGCGTTTTTTCCATTTGTTTTTTTTTTAACTGAAAACTCGCTCGTAACTGGACTTACGCGCACTATCACCAGTGGGATATGGGTCTATGGAAGTAATCTAGTTTTTCCGTTATATACAATTTTATTTATAGTAAAATGTTAGAAACGGCTAAAATTATTCTCAAATATATATCTGACGTGACCTTTAAAAGTTTCAGGCAGGAAGTAAAGTCACTGTTCTAGTCCTCATTGTTTGTCAATAGAAATATGTGAAATTGTAAAATTGAAATAATTCTGTGAAAAGAAGCCTGCCGTAACTACGGCTTGGCAAATGTTGATGCTTTTTTGTGATCAGGAAATCAGCATATTGTATGTATACAAGTTTAAAACTTGGTCAACCGTGTTCATTAGACTTTTAATGGTTTTTTTAACTGAAAAAAAACTATATCGCTTCTCTCAAACGGTCCTGACATGAAAAAGTTTACGAAACTGTTTTGCTTACTATTTATCCAACGCAAAGCTAATTTGGGATGCCTGTGAAAATGGTCACATGATGTCAGTGCGCGCAGCATTATAAGTTTCTGGTCTGAAGGATTACAAGGTTGTTTAAAATACGTCAACTCCGTGATTTGTACTTTGTTGAGGTGAGTTCAGTGAGTTTCTTCTATTTTCAACTGTGAAGTCGTTTCAAGGTAGTGAGAAACTGTTCGTCAAGGTCTCTGCTCACATGCACCTACAGGAGCCGGCCAGAGCAAAGCCGTGATATTCAGGATTCACAGATCAAAATAAGGTCGACTGCGACGATCTAGTTTCTCGACTTGATCTTTTGAAGTGAAACTAGCAGAGACAGCAGAGGTTCAAAGCCCGATGTTCGGGCAATAGTGTGCACAATCACCGAATTCAGTTTTTATTAAATTTAACCGAGAACTTGTGTTCGGGGGCCATTATGTTTACGCTCTTTTTAAAACAAAATACGTAACTGATCGAAGTAGCTTTCTTTTTATAGTTCACTTTGTGTTGACCTTACAGACCTTTACAACTGATAACGAGTTGGCGACTTTGTCTGCGAATGAAACATTTGGTACGTCCAAAATTCTTGACAGGAGTTCGTAAAATCGTGTACTGGTCAAATCTCGTTGCCGTCCTCGCGCTTACTAGCAGCATTGCTGAAAGTCTTGTAGTCAAAGCTACGAGTTCGAAGCTGAGAAGCTTTTAAAATCAGAGCCAAATGGAAGCAACTGCTTCAAGTTATCAATCTTCATTGGAATGACAAAACTCTAGGAAATCATTTATTATAGTTAATATGTAGTGCCGATTCTTCAACAGCGACTTTCATTTATGACCATTTATGTCGAACGCACTCATAGAATTTAAAGACTCAGGTTGTAGAAAGTTATTCCTTGTTAACTGTATAGTATAATGCGTGACATAGGAGCTGGCTGACTGATCAAGCATGGCGCTCGAGATCGACTTGTGGAGTTTGCTGACTTTCGGAAACATCCTTTCTTCGCTGCTGTTTTTCCTTCTGTTAAACTACCTGGTGGAAATTTACCAGTTCAGGGGAATGCCGCCAGGTCCAAGACTGTATAGCATCCCGTTCTTTGGTAACTTCCTAAGCTTCGACAGTGAAGCTGGCAAGAGTCTTCGTGAAAGC
The DNA here is from genome assembly GCA_027574985.1 of Umimayanthus nakama. Classification (NCBI taxonomy): domain Eukaryota; kingdom Metazoa; phylum Cnidaria; class Anthozoa; order Zoantharia; family Parazoanthidae; genus Umimayanthus; species Umimayanthus nakama. The sequence goes on along the minus strand of JAOBRG010337072.1, from coordinate 4,209 downwards.
ACACAGAGGTGAGTTTTAGCCGACGTTGTGCATTTCAGAAACATATGAGTTGACATACGAAATGACGAATCGAAAAAGATCAGGTTTGGGATCGGTTTTAGAAGCGGAATAACCTGACTTCAGAAATTCGTGACTCATTAGTTTAAAAACCCTTTTATGTTGCAGTTTTTTCAGTCTTCAATATTATTTTTGGTTGAAACGTTCGTAAACAGGAAGTCAAATAAGATAAAAAATTTAAGTTGGTCTGACTTGATGCGGGAAACGTCAGCAACGCGGAAAAACTTATGAAATGAGCAAGCGGTCCGTGCAGTGTACCCGTTCGTGTTGGCGCGCATGCCAGACAAGTCTCAATTTTTTTATGAAACAAAGCAAACATCCCAATAGAAAAAAACTATTTACTTGAGCAGATAAAATAAAATTAAAACCATTCGTTTAGTTATTTGACTGGCTTTTGCATGGTTTGACCTACACTTGTGATGACGACCTAAAGTAAAGGAACCATGTTTTTTTATACTTTTTAAAATTTTTCGTTCATGATAAATAGAAAATAGTCCTCTTCAATAAGTTTTCAAACTGACCAAAACAGCGGTTTGTGTTGAGATTTTAGTCTTAAATACATGTTTGTGTTTAAAAGTCACAGGGAATGACAATTTTACTTAAGTACGCGGTTTACAGGAAATATATTTTGTTTCAAGTGTCGGTTTCTACCTTGGGGTCTCAATAGTTCCGTATAAAAATATACTCATAAGCAACGCAAACATTTTCGTCACTTGACAGGCTTTGTGTTTGTAAAATTGTGGCGTTGAAGCTGAAACACACAAACAGCTGCCGTTGAAAACAAAAAAACTTTCTGGTTCTCTTTTTGTTTAGAATAATGTAACCAGTTTTGTTGACTGCAACAATTTTAGCATCCGAAAACCCGCGACCAGTGATTAGATTACATAATATTTAATATAAAATATAAGATGGAAAAGAAATAATTGAAAGCAGTTTTCAAAATAGGATCTTTACTCACGGATGGAGCAAGTTTATATATTATTGATTTTTAACTTATTACTAGAACATTACTATCGGGATCTGAGTTATTCCTCCAAGAACTCGTCCTTAGTTTTACAGTTTAAATCATCGTTTTTTTAATGTTAGCTAGTGAAAATTCTATTCCACTTCATTAGTGTTTAGATTAAAAAGCATAACGTGCATGTTTTCAACATGGGTTTTTTCAGTAGTCATTTCAGCTTCTACAGGCGGTTTATGTGCGTATGTCATGAGTGTTTCGCAGCGCCCGTTCTCAGCAATCTCAAAACATACTGAGCCCACACACGTAAGTGTCCAGTCACTGCTAAGATAAGACAATGAGCATGCGCATTACCAGACAAAGTTCGCGCAAATTCCATTCTTGAACAAGGAAAGATTTTGCAATCGATCGGGAAAGGTTGCTTTTGATTCGTTCCCAAAAGATGACGCTTTGATTGGTGGACTTATAAATCTCCTGTTTTGGACTTTGCAACGGCAAGCAGTAAGAACCAAGTACTGCACATTCACAGCTAGTGCTTTTAATGGACCCTTTTATTAACTACACGGTCACAGCCTTTTTTGTAACTTAGTTGTCGATTTCAAACCCGCTGATGAACTAAACACTAAAGTATACGAAAGCCTCCAATTCTTTTTGAACGCAAAATAAAGAATAAAAGCAAGGGAAACAAAATAAAGTAAGAAAAGTGATCCTCTAAAGTTTGTCCTATCGATGATTTGTCTTCGATAGACTATATTAACAAGCAAAATACAGCCAACCAAAGCAAGTAATGCAGAAGTAAGACACAAGGAAATGCCGGTGTTTGGCTATGTTGACATTCGCGCCATATTGTCGGCATTATTTGTTTGGGAGTACAGCCGCTGATTCGCGTCTTGGTACGGCAAGCGCGTTTTTCTTTTAGAGCGGCGCTCGAAACACTCGTGATGTGCGTTTAACCATAAGGCCATGTAACGCGTTGCAACGGCGTTGCGTTACGACTTGAAAGAAATCTGCTTCGTGTAACAACGCCTTAGGTAACTGCTTACCTGTCTTTGAAATTGTTAGACTGAATTACTACAACTGAAAGAATGTCACCTTTCTTTTACATTCCTAAGTCTGGTCAAGCGGTACGGCAAAGTGTTTTCCCTGAAGTTGGGCAGCTTCAAAGTTGTGGTTGCCGGAAGTGCTGACAGTGTTAAGGAAGTGTTGGCTACAAGATCAGCTGATTACGGCGGAAGACCACCGTTTCATACGTTTATACTACATAGATTTGGTTTGTATGTCACTAAAGTGGTTTAATCACGAGCTAGCCAGGTCCAATACATCTAGAGTGGATTACGAAGAGGCTTTGAGTTTGATGTGTGATTTTACGTGATTCTGGGGGTTTTTTTTATTAATAATGGCCTTTTCGAATCCTAAAAGATTCTTCCCAACAAAAGTTTCGTGAGTTAACTTTTCTGTAAAACAAAACTTTCATAAACAGATATACTCAATATGAAAATACAAATAAAACAACGACAATTAACAGTTATTCTCTGAAATCGAGGTGAATAGTGGCAGAATATTCACCGACTTGCGAAGCATGGAGGTGAATATTCTAAAAGTTACTATTCACTGAGATTGAAGAGAATAATTGTATTAGCATATACAAACTCGGTCACAACACAACACATTCAAGAAAAGTCAGCAACATCTTTAAATTTGATCTCTTTTAATTTCTCCCAACGTCTTAGCAGTAATGGACATTCGCTCACTGCACAGCTGGCTGCCTCATTTCCACGCTCATTTTATGCATGAAACTTAGAAAAAGCACAAAGAAGGCGGCTTTACTTTGAAGGTTTTATAAAAACTGGCGATCCTCAACAATGTCTGTTAAAGGTGACCGGACAAAATTAATGTTTAAGTTATTAATAACTTGAAGTAGCTCCGTGAAGGCAGTTGCAGGCAATTTACTTGAATCAGAAATTGAAAGAACAGTTTGTGAAGTCCGTTTCTCTGGAAATCATGCCATGTGCTTGCTGCTGGAGTGTTGGAAAACACATCCATTTTTAAGAGAGATAGCGACAATCAAATTTTCTTGTATGGAGACATTTTGCTCAATGGAAATTGAGTTGACTTGGACGGGACTTTGAAATGGAGCCGTGGAAGGGCAGTTGTTGTTCAAGGAAAGAAGCATAAGCGAAGCTTGGAAGACACTCGACATGTGAGCAAATTGTTTGAATTGCGTGTTAAAATGTAGTTTTTCTCTGAAAACTTTTATACCTAATTTCGTAGCTTTCATTGTATCGTTAGGAATTGCAATTCTTGCATTTGTGAGACGTCGTTCTCGGTCACTTCGGCAAAACGAGAGCTTACGTCGGCCATTGTTATGTTATCCACCTCCCGGGAGGTGGACAACGTCCATTAGTCAAAGATAAGGAACCAATCAGATTGCTTAAAATGCCAACTCCACCGAGTTTCTATATGCTAATGTACATTAGACAGAAAAATACACGCCAAAATCACCGACGTCATTCATGTCTGTCTGTGTCAGTTCAACCGTGTCTCCTCGCGGTCGTAACTACAACAACAACAACAACAATTTATTGCGCATTTCTTAGGCTATTTACAATAACACTAACAAAAAGTTACTGTAAACAAAAAGTATAAAGCTGTAAAACATGAAAAAGGGAACTAAAAGACAAATTTTCGAAGATGACGAAAAAAACATCAAAAGAAGCCAGTGTTGAACAGACTAATTATAAAAATAAGCTGTCAAGAATGGAATCTGTTAAAAGTCCTTTAAAGGAATTACGGGACTTGGATTTAAAATCAGCTTGAATTGAATTCCAGATTTAAACACCAAGAAAACGAATGTTAAATTTTCCGTAATTGGTTCTTATTTTTGGAAGATAGTATGACCTCCTTCTGGCAAGTCGAGTATTATATTGATATAATCTGTCTACAGACGTAAAAAAGGATTGTTCGAGAGAAATAATTATATTCTTTAACAGACAAAACCAGTGCTTTTCGTTTGAAAATCCTAGGTGAGTGAAAAAAAGCTCACCTGAGATCGTTTAGGTGGGTGATTTTTCCTCTCAGTTTTTTGCTTTAATTCACAAGTCTTTTTGTACTTAACAGACTTGAGTACCTTAAAGTTATGTTAGTTCTAGTAAAACAAACCGACCCAACCAAGTGCAGCAGGATTTCTTATCATT
>JAOBRG010337061.1:0-11058 GCA_027574985.1 Umimayanthus nakama | reverse complement strand
TTATTCTTTTATTGTTTTAGCGAAGAAAGCAAAGTTAAATTTCTTCAATGCTTCACTGGGTATCAGTCAATGCATCGTTTTTATGTTATAAAACATAAAACACTGGAATCTCTTTCCGGCGAATCATTTGTTGATAAGGGTTTCCCTTTTACCAGAACTCCCAGAAGTGAACGTGACCGCATGAATTAACTTTGTTTATAAACTGATATGATAAGCACGAGTTCCAAATCATATATTTGCGTCAGTGGTGTAGTCTTGCATATCCGCATAATAACTTTTCTTATTTATTAGGATCGTACATACCATGTACTATTAACTACAGAGTAAATCGGCCATAGCTTTCGGCTGTATTTTTTTACCGTGGGCTTGTTAACTTTTCTCAAACCTTAATTTTTAAAAAGCCATCCGATCGCGATTGGGCCTGTCAACTTTCTATCATTTTCGTATTTGAGTCGCATGTGAAATTCAGTCTAAAACTGAAATACACTATAACGTTTCCAAATCGAATAATTCAAGAAAAGGCTTGTTTAACTACATTATTTTAAGGCCTTTTTTACAAGAACGTAAGGCTGAAATATGCGCGTGCCTTCATTAAGGACATGTTAAGAACATGGCTGATACTGAGGGAAGGCAAGGAACTTATATTTTGGATACTGAACAAAATCACGATCATATTTTGTTCCTTGGCGAATATATACCTAAAATATTGTACATGGACAGTTTTGTTTTATCGCTTTCTTGCCAGCCAGGAGAGCGGCAAGTTGACGAGGCGTATCTATGTTTCCAGTTGATTTGTGCGAATGAAAGAAAGTTTTAAGAAGTTAAGGACATTTGAAGCTGAAATCCTCAAAACTGAATTAGGAGCCTTCAGTTTCAGCCCAAAAGTTAGACGTTCCGCCACAATAAGCACTTAGTTTAAAGTAGCGAAAAGCGGCGGCGACTGCACTCGGACAAGTGCATACGTGCTTGCATGGTATTGGTAGCTGACTATTTCGGTTGAATGTTGACGCGTGAAGGCACAAAGTTTTTATCATTCGGCAACGGGCCAAAAGCCAAGCACCCCTTTCAGTTTCAGCAGAAACATGTACGGCTTATACCATGTAGCATTGGCACGACCATGTACCATGACCTTCCTCCAGCTCGTAGTTGGTATGAAAAATACCCACTGCTCGAGTTTGAAGGGGGAAAGCAAAATTCTCTTGGTATATGGAATGCGTAGCGGCAAGTGCACAGCCAACAAAGTGAGTTTTTCAAAACAATATTTTTTAAACAAGTAGTTTGCTGGCTTCACGATATTGACATGAAACAATGCGGTCTCTTGCGCTTCGACATGTATTTGGAAAACATATGTGAGCCGACTTTGGTTGAAGGGATTCGCAGCCGACAAGCTCAGTCTTTTTATGATTGTCTTGTGTTCTATGTTTCACAACTACACTTAATTATAATAACAACTTAAACCCAGTACTTATATTCTGAAACCTAGAGTGAGGTCTGTACCGGAAATAGCGTGCTGAACAGGCTCATTTGCGTAAAGTGGGGAAATGAGAAAAAAGGAGAGGGGGTGGGAGGGGGGAGAGGAGAGGGAAAGAGAAAAGAAAAATGCCCTTTCTTTCCTCTAACACTCCCATCCCCCCCCCCCACCCCCTCTCTCTCCTACTTTTTTTTTTCTCTTATCCCCACTTCTCATGCAAATGAGCCAATCCGCCCGCTATGCGGGAAACATCAAACTTAGGCCTTGTTGTATTGCGTCAGGCTGAAGTTTAGTATTCTGTAAAGACTGAACGTTAAAGGATAATAGGTCTTTTATTATATGGCACATTTTATAAAAACAACAACACCGTGCAAGTGAAGATTGTTTGCTTCGCGCATCCGGTTCTGTAGCCTCATCCCCAGTCAATTTTTTTAGCTCGTTTCTTTGGCACGGTCGGCGGCGCGGCTACCTTTGTCTTTGTCGTTGTCTTTACCACTCGCCATCTTGAACCGAAGAGTAACCAGGCACGAAGCGGCCGGAGAGAAGATGTCTTGAGTAGATCGAGCTACGCATGTAGGTCAATAACCATTGTCCGTAATGCCAGTGGGAACTACTAATACTATTGCAATGTGCAAGTCAATCCCAGCCGCGAGTTTCCCCGGGCATTTAATGCGCGATGACTCCCGGCGGCCGGGCGTTTGGCAGTAAATATATAGTGCCCCGGTCCCCCGGGCATTTGCCAAACAACAAAAAACTTGTTTCGTAACATCCTGTCGTCATAAAAAGGTAAAGCAACCTTATTTAACAAGGGTATTAAGCACGTGATAGTTAATAACTGACAAGCTTGTGGCCCTCGGTGCGCACACTTTACCCTCTGATTCTGTCAGTGATCCGTTTTATGGGTATTTAAAGCTCAAGCTGCACAGATCAGAAGAAAGTCGAAGCAGACGCTGGAGTCACCGAGGATCGAACCGAGAACCTCCAACTCCGAAGGCCGCGCACTAACCAACTGAGCTACGCCTGTTCCGGCATTTCCCACGAGGGTTTCAAGCAGTCAAACACAGTCTTTTGAAGTTGATGAAGGGCATGTATCGACCATAAAAGACTTATAAACGCAAGAAAACCATTTGTTTTGTATTTTTTTAGTCGGAGTGACTCATTTCGTGACCTGCTTTATGCAGTTCTATCGAGTTGAAACAGTTATGTTTATCAAAAATGGCAACTAACTTACAATTTTATGTATTGAACGGATGGACTTGGTGGCCGAGCATTTTATCATCAGAGTAGGAACGGGGGGCAGGGTATTTACCAACAAAAATTGCCAACAGGGCCGAGTTTGACGGGGGGGATGCTCGCGGCTGGAATTGACTCGCACATAAACAAAACTTTTGTGAAAATTCGCATTAATCATATCGCACTTTAGTGTTGTCGCGTTGTTCTATACGCCGAGTTTAGAAAATTGCGGCCATGCGGGTGAACCCGGGGTCGAGCGCGAGAATGAGGCATTTTAGGACAGGACAAAAAAATATATGTATCCGACGCATCCAAAAATGCCCCGATTCCATGCTGTTGAGAGCTTGCTTCAGGCTCAATCCGCGTGGCGCGCCGCCATATTTATGAGTTAGGTATCAAATACTTTCTCAAAAAGTAGTCTTTTCACGTGAAATCCAGACTAATAAACGGGTAAGTCACGTGACGTAATCCTTAATTAAGTAGCCCTTAAGCTTGCTAACCGGCTCTCCGGTTGGGTTAAAACCTTTTCCTCCCTTTTTCCCAGTCCCCTCTCCTCGATTTTCACGCGCCAAAAGAATTTCGAAGACAAACCTTTTCGATTTTAGCCCAACCGGAAAACTGGCTAGCAGGCTAGTAATCCTTGGGAGTATCTCTTCTTCGTATGAAGATTGGTTGTTCACGAGTCTAAAAGTTCTACGTCTCCCCATTGCTCCAACCCGTCTGGGTTTCCAGTTCAACTTTCCGTTATCGACTAATACAAGCTTGGAAATACCTCTGAACACTGCTGTAGCGGGCGTTTGTTGTAGTAGGGCGGAAACTTTGATTCGCCTTGTTTTGCACAGTACTGAATGCAGATCGCAATACTACCATAGCGTTCTCAAGTACAACTCTAATTGTCTCGTTACCGACTATCTCTATTTTGCAACTTATTCACAAATGCCACCAAACTTTGTATGTATGCAGGCTGGTAATGACTATAGTTGGAGCATTAACCGATTGTGAAGCTCAGGAAGTTTCAAAAGGAGTGTACAAAGCTGCTGCTTTGTCTTAGGTTGAACGAACCGAGACCCTGTACACTGTTTTGTCCACGGTCAGGGCAACGAACAACAAAAAACAGAGAACAAAAACTCATAACAAACAAACTGGCCGAGGTTCATAAACAGGTTCGTTCGATTATGTAGAGGCAAAAACTGTTGTGTGTGTGCGTGTTTATCAGTATTGTGTTATTGCCTAATGTTGAGTCCGCGAATCTTCGAAATTCTCGTGAGGATTTGTTTTGTGATTTTAAAAGTTTGAATAATTGTACAGATGGACCAGCAATCGTGATTGGATGTAAGGACCGTTCAGTACGCTTCTTACGCTCTTAAGTTTCAAACTGAAAACTAGCTGCACACTGCGCTCTTTAACCTCACACGTTTTACTTTGTTAAACTACAGTTTTGACACTTGAACCGCCACACGTGTCTGCCAACACGCACAACACCTCGGCTTTTATTAGATGTATTAAAGAAAACCTTTTGCCCCTTCGTACAAGTTTCTACATATTTGATGTGTTGTTCTTGGGCGTACTGCGAATGAGTTTGCGCCAACAAACTTTCTGTTGCAATTTGTTCAAGATTTCCATACTTGTCTTGCTTGACTGACTGGACCTGACTAGAACATCGTCCTTTCTCTTGATGGATGAGGATACATTGATTTTTCCTGAGATTTTAATTCTGGAAGTCTTCGGCGTTTGACGGGTGTGTTTCCCAACGTAAAAGCAAACAGAACTCTACGCTAGTTACAAACTAGATATAGCTACAATACAAAACGTCTCATACTTTTATCAATTTACAAATTGTCTCTACATCTACTTCGTCTGTTTCAAAAACTTGAAAAGTTCGACCCGCTGTTCAGCAGCGTCTCCTAACTTAATCTCCTACGGGGTTTTCGGCCGATCTAAAAATCTATCAAACTGTTGTCTCATATACGGTACTCAATCCAATTGCATTTTACAAAGGAACTGTCTCATCGCGTGACCCCCATTTAGGAACCCACATGTATGGCACGAAATGGCCGTGCCCCGGGAAGAACTCCTCAAAGACCCTCCTGTAGAAGAACGCTTCCTTAGTCTTGGGGGTGTTCTCAGGGAAGATATTCTCGGCATTTCGCAGGTCCTTGTCGGTCACTTCCTGTTCCACACGGCGATGCAAAACCTCGAACCAAGGTCTTAGGTGGGAAGGACTGGGGCCAAACTCATCTCTCTTCGTTTTCCACAGGATTTCCGACGGCAGAAAGTTGTCGACGTCGTGCGCTGCACGCAAAAGGTGTTTCTCCTTTCCGTCTTGCGGGTGGCGCTCAGACGCGGGCAGTCCGAGGTAGTAGGAAGTGAAGGGGATATCTAGGAAGGGTACCCGCACCTCCAGACCGTGCGCCGCCGTGGTCCTGTCTCCACGAAGGACATTGAAAAGGTACAAATCCTTGAGAAGGCGTCTGGATTCCTTGTCGCCCTCCTCCGCGGTAGGAGCCTTATGGAAGTGCGCGTAACCCTGGGTTACCTCATCGGAGCCGTCTCCGGAGAACACGACTACAGTGTCCGTGTTCTCGCTGATGTACTTGCTGACCAGGTACATACCGATGGAGTTACGGATGGTGGACGTGTCATAGCTCTCAAGGGCATATATGACGTCATGAAGGGACTTGATCCCCTCCTCTGGAGTAAACATTAACTCGTGGTGGTCGCTTCCAATATGGCCGGCCACTGTCCGCGCCGCCGCCACGTCGGGGCTTCCCTCCATGCCAATGGTAAAGGTTCTAATCGGTTTTGCAATCCCAGACTCCTTCGCGCACTGTGCCATTAAAGCTGAGACTAAACTGGAGTCGATACCGCCAGACAGAAAACTACCGACTCCACGGCTTCCCATGAGCCTTTTCCGGACAGCTTCCTTCAATAGTGCCCGGATGTTGTACTTGACGTCATCAGGCTTCAGTTGCACATTTGAGTCATACTCAGGTGCCTTACCAACGTGCGTGTACTCGCCCCATTCTACCAGCGAGGCTTTTCCACTCGGATCCAGGTCATAGGTTGCGCAGCAGCCTGGCGGAAACGGCTGTATGTTGTACTTTTCACGTTTAAGGTGGATCAGACCCTTAGCTTCTGAACACACACCCATAAGTTGGTCTTCAGCTGTTGTCATGGTAAACATGGGTCGCACACCAAAAGTGTCACGGGCAATATGAATCTTCTTTTTCTCCTTGTCAATGGCCACAAATGAAAACACACCATCAAGCCACTGGGCAGTTTTCTTAACACCATGTTCAGCCAGCAGATGTGTAATGACCTCATCATTACAGCTCGTTTGGAGCTGTAAACCATGTTTAGCGCCCAGTTCCTTCCAGTTGAAGATGGTGCCATTGGTCATGACCTGGAGGTGTGGATACTGGTTCACGTGGACTGGTGCCAAGCCATGTGCGTCATCGAGCACGGAAAGCCGGTGGAAGCCGATGTAGCTGTCCTTGAACCCGGGCAAACTTTCAAATCGTGTAAGGTCTGGGCCTCGCTGGGAAATCTTCAGAGCACTGTCCAAGCCCCTGGCTGCTTGCCGTCCCAGGCCAAATATCGCCCAAATCCCACACATGTTTCAACAAAACCTTTAATAGTAAGGAAAGGTTCATTAATCTCATTAACTAGAAGGCCGTACCCCTAGTGGACCTGTGCCAGGCTCTGGGACTGATTGGGTGGGGGGTAAGACCCCCTATTGATCGTTGCCAGGATCTGGGATGGGTGGGGGGTACTTGCATATCATGTGGCCATGGCTGATTGTTCTCTTGAAAGTGGCGCTTATACTATTGGCACTTTTGTGAAAACATTGCCAAAATAATACAGCTGGGCCCGGTTATTCGAAAGTGCCAGTTAGCATCAACCTGCAGTTAACTTCTTATATAACTACCTCCTTAAAGATTTTTTTAGATTTACAAACTAAGGTTTACTTGGAGTGTACTTCAATAATATTAAAAAGAGATGGGAGATGTTTCTAGACAAAGAAGTTTAGTTTAAAGCTTCGCCTAACCCATGGTCAAACTTAACCCACTTGCGAACAACTGGGCCCTCAGGTGTTTTCAAACGATGCTCCAACTGTATATAAATATACTGACATCATGGCTGTTTGCTCTTTGCACACAAGACAAAGAATTTCTGGTTGGATGTTCAATGGAACAGGCACTAGTAAAGTCTCGGAAAAGATGAAAAACCTCACATATCCCTTGCTTTCAATCTGTGGATCCCAACCAGATTTTCCATGCAAGTGCAAAACAGCCCTTAATGACATCTCTACTTAGGATACATACACACTTTGTTGTGAAAACAAGATGTTCTTACTCAAGATTCATTATTTATAAACAATTTTTTAATATATAAAGAACTTTTATTGTAGTTTCAATTAATCAAAACCATGTAGTGTTTAGTTGGTTTCCACAGCAACCAAAACAAAATAAATGATATCACTGTGGCAGTGAGTGCCATCTTGGATTTTCAAATTTTTAGAAAATGGTGAGAAAACATGGTTTAGCATTTAGAAAAAACAAAATTTCAAGAAATAAAGTGAAGTTGTCAGTATTAAGGCGATAATAGTCAAATTTTTAGCAAAAAATTCCACTTTTGTAGGCAACACACGAGTTGCGTGACTTATTATGATGACATCATCAGCCGTGACGTCACCTAATTAGGGTCAAAAGATGTGTTAACAAACATTAAGAGCAGTAATGTGCCAAAGCTTTTGGAAATCAGTCAAAGAACAAAAATTTTAAGCCAAAAAAATCAAGGGGAGGGTGGGGGATCCAATTGACCCCCCTTGTGCCTTCTAGGGTTAAACACAAACAACTGCACAAAATCAAATGCATAATCAAATTTTTTTCAATACAAGGAACTCCTTTATTTTCAGTCCCAATTCATTGTCTAAATCTTGAAGAGAAATCAAAGTTAATGCTTCTTTTCAAAAGTTCTTAATTTTGGGGTGAAAAACATTCAGTGATCTCAAAATAATAATTTTCTTATAAAAAATGTGTTACGGTATACCCAGTGAACAAACTATTGTTTGATTGCATTAAATTTTACTCAGACAATAAATTTAACACTGTTCATTTTGTAAACCTGCTATAATAATAATAATAACAACAATAATGATAATAATGAAAAAATAACAATAATGGTCATAACAATAATATTATAGTATTGTGTTCATTTAACCTTCAGTAGCAGTATTACTGAATTATAGGTTTTTCAGTAATAGTACAGTCACATAACATTCTAATTAATACACAGTCTCAATTATAGGTTTATGAGCAACAGTACACATTAGGCCATTTAAAAACTATCCCGGTTTTTCATCAGAAACCTTCCAAATTCAGTGAGGGAGGGTACCATAACTAAGTTTTATCCTATACACTTGACAGTGTCAGGACTAACACAATCGTTTCAATAATTACCCAATCAGCTGGCATGCATCATGTTCTTTTTTCATCATGTAAACACTGTGTGCCAAAATTTAAGGGAAGAAAGAAGAACTTATTGAAATACACTCAGGTTTAAAATATACTAGGGGGATGGTCATATATTTTTTGTGATTTTTGCAGACCCCTTGAAGCTTATTTATCCTGTTTTTTAATTTCTTGAAATTCACTGGGGATTACAGAGAAGTTCAGAGGGGTTTCCTGGATGGCTGGCATTTCTTTACTATAAGCTGCTCTACAATATAGAGTTATTGACGTTGAGCAAATATGATAGAGTATTAAAGGACAATCATAATGTCGCCTCTTCTCTTTTGTTTTGTTCCCACCCCTAATTTATTTTGACCACTCGTTTCATAACTTTTCAAGTCCTTGAAACCTCCTCATTCAATTTGACTCCTCCCTTTTTATTATGAACCTGAGAGTACTGTACATGTAGTTGTTCCATGTTTCTTTTCCCATGCCATAATAAATTATCTTAGACTTTGTGAGTGATATATTTACTTTATTGAAAACCAGAAAAAAAGTTTAACGTACTGGGAAAATCAGCGCGCACACTGATGATAACCAGGATATCTTTAAGTAGCCTATTAAAGTAATCTAAAACTTTTATACACTCAATAATATCCCTGGCAAGAACTTGGCTTTAAGATCATTCCCCTGTTTTGCAGTGTGCAGCTTTTCTGCGCACGTGGTTAAAATTTTGATTTTTGAGAGATTCCAATGATCTTTTTACAAATCTTATACAGGTAAACTTACATTTGGTAAATTAACCTGGAAAGATTGAAATTTGTTCGATTAAAGCCAGATTTAAGCCAACTGTTTTAAAAACTCGCCCCAGGCTCCCCAAGGAAAATGAGCAAAAATGCCTATTTTAGCAATAATTTGCAAAAGATCTCCTTTACAAGCAAGGTGAACCCCTATATTTTTTCTACCAATTGGAGTTATAACCATATAAATCCATTTACAGAAAAAAGTAGAAAATTCTGAGAGTTAGAAAATGCAATAAAATTGAAAAATATTAGCATGAACTAATTGTTTCTCTGGATTTGGTAACCAAAGCAACAATTTTCACTGGAAAGAAACTTTGATACCATAAAAACATTTTTGCATAAACACCCAAAGCAAATGTTCTCAGTATCCAGGATTTTTATGTTATTTCACTTTTTGTATGTTTTCGTATATTAGTTACCAAAATGTTTAATTTTTAACTTTGTAAAATTAGTCGTTTTGTGTTAAAAATTCGATAATGTATACTATATTACAGGAGGATGTGCAAAATAAAAATTTGTTGTTGTTGCTTTTCCAGATTTCTGAATATTTGATTTGAAATTCCGAAGGATGGTAGTACAGTTGAGACACATTGCTTAATTTATTAATGAATAATTTGTATATAGCCCCAGAGGGGTGGACCTCTGTCCCCCTTATCTCTGTAAGTAGTGTGGGGACCCCCCTTCTTATTTCTTTTCTATAAGATTATTATTGGGACAAATTACCAAAATTTGAGTGCAGGTTCTATTTGGATGGAATGACCTTAACGTTTTTGTCTAACACCTAACAATACTGGAATAAACATGATATAAACTTCCCTGCTAGCTGAGGTCTCTCTAATTCCCCCCTTCTCGTTCACCGTGAGAAGCCTCTGCTTGCAGGGAAGATATATGTGTTATTTACCGGCTTGGAGGTCCATATAGGGAAAAACTGTGACCGAGGTCAGCATACTCAGGCCGAGGTCACAGTTTTTCCCTATACGGACCGATGATAAGCCGGTAAATAACCTATTTATTTTTTTCCTCCAATGGACAAGCACATCTAGTGGCGAACCAAAGGCGAAGCAGCGCAGGTTACTGTGACCATGGTCAGAGATAGGAAAATCTTGCCCGCTCACGAATACGCTAAGAACCAATCATAATTCAGTATTTGTTACTGTGACCGCAGGGGAGAAAATAAATAAATTTCTTCAATCATAAATACGGTACGTGTGTAGACAGCTTTCGCTGCACATTAAATTGTTATTTTGCTTCCTAGTCTAGCCGCCTTTTATGAGCCGAACACAGTCCATCATAACCAAGGCATAACGCGAGTAAGCATGTGAACATGTTTTCCGAGGTGCAAACTGTTATCTAATATTTTACATGTCGATTTAAGAAAGCATTAGGAAGCGGTACGAAACCTGTACACAAAAGTTCTATCCGCTATGATTCCTGTGGCTTTTACTTTTGGTTTTACGCGACACCAAAGCTCGATAGAATGCAAAACGAGCTCGAGGCCTGAACTCGTAGTCATACGACTAACGGTTACACGTGACTGAGTCAAGTTAAATCAGATATCAAGGACAAAACTACACGACAGCATACGTTTAAAAAATAGAAGGTCTTCTGTGTTGTCAGTCGTCCTTGAATGTGGCCACATAACAAAGCATGCCTGAGTCACCGCACCGAAAGCTTGCGTGTTTGCGCCACGTTGAACGAATTTATCGACTCTGAATCTGAATTGGTAAGGAATAAAGGAATAAGAATACAAAATAATACAAACCTGTAAACGGGTTTTCAACCAAAGGGAACGACCACTACAATCTGATCTCCACCAATCACTGGATCATGGAGCCGAGACAACTGGAATGAATCGTCACTTTGAAAGCGATTGCGTGACCAGTGCTGGACGTGCTGCGTTGCACGTCAGTCGGCAGTGTAGCTGTCACGTGAAGAACTGAACAGAATGTAAAAACGGAGATTTTTTTCTTCGTATTTAAAAATGATCTGCGTCCACACGAAGTTTTTATTAATCGTATTTCACACGTGGACAGGTAAATTCGAAAACGGATATTTTTTTCTCCGTATAAAAAAAAAGATCAGCGTCCACACGCAGCTT
>JAOBRG010337050.1:0-14972 GCA_027574985.1 Umimayanthus nakama | reverse complement strand
GCAAATACATGACAGCAAATTGTACTACAAGGCTTGCCCGAGACAAAATTCCGCGATTCGAGCACAATTCCGCGATTTTTCAGAGATTCCGCGAATTTCCGCGAAATCGCGGCGGCGCGGAATTCCAGAATGCCTGGTTATTGCTATAAGGGAATTGATCGTCCTTTCAAAATCCTCTAAAATGAAGTTCAAAAATGTCTTAACATAATTGTAGGAAATATTTTGGAGACGGCTAACTATAGTAATCGGAGTCCCTAAAGCCCGGCGCACACCAGAGGAAACGGCTGAGCGAAAAGTCTTGCGAGGTTGTTAGCTCAGCTTTTTCTTCACGTGTGTGCGTAAATCTTGGTGAGCTTTTTGCCTTGCGAGGTCGTGAGACAAATATCTAACAGGTTTGATGATTTTTGCCCCACCAAAACTTACGCGCACACGGGAGGAAACAGCTTAGCTAACGGCCTCGCGGGACCTTTTGCTCAGCTGTTTCCTCTCGTGTGCGCCGGGCTTAAGATCCTAGAGAGTCCTGGAAAGCTGCTGAGTTTGGAAAAAAATGAATTCAATGCCTGGAAAGTCCTTGAAAATGAGCCAAGGTCATTGCTTGGAAGCAGTAGCACCCGAAAATTAGTTGTGTTTTTCTTTAACATATTGTTTTGAGTTTTATTTTCTGTAAAAGGTTCTTGAATTGTATGAAAAAAGGTCCTGGAAAGGCCTAAAAAGTCCTTGATTTTGTGCCATGTGACCTCTAGCTGCAAAAGGCCTACTTGAGGTCTGCGTTGTTTGTAATTAAAAAATCACTGAAATATACATACCTGATGGTGACTAGCTGCTAAAGAGTGAGGAAAAGGAGGAATTTCTCTGCATTTCTTCAGTCCAAATTTACAGCAACTATACATATTAACACTTTCAGTGCCATCTCAACCACGTTCACTAAAAGGGTGGAACACAGGAGCTATGTCCATCTTTCTGCAATGGGAAGAGCCAGAACACATCAATGGGATACTAAAGGGATACCAAGTAAGTGGAGTTTTCTAATTGTTTTTAGAAAATGTTAGCACGGAGCCTGCGAGTTTACTGACAGGCCGATGTGATTGTGGCGAGCCTTAGCTTACCAAGTGGAGTCAATATAGTACAATCAGCAGTGGTTGCATCTGGGAACCCTATAATACTATATCTAGTATGAAACAGGCTTAGACATATGTAGCTGCCTAATAAGGTAAGCTGAAGAACTGTATAAACATCCCTAATAGTACCGTCTGAACGGTCTTACACGGTGAAAGAAAACATTTATGATCCCAATAAGATTCAAATTCATAACCTCTGAAACAGATTACCGTTGTTCTACCAACTGAGCTACAATGCCAGGCATGAGCTGGTCGTGGGAAATTAAGATAATTAAGTTGCGGTAAGTGAATACGTGGGTGAGATTAGACATATGAAGGTTTGAGAAAAAAAGAAAAACCAAATCATTAAGGCATCCCCTAACATTCCACGCCCCAAGTTTGAAAGTCAGGAACTCTGAAGCGTACTCTCTGTCCTTTCGCAAGCAAAGTTTTCGTATCTATTCCAAATACGAGTGTCTATACAACTCTTTTTCAAGACCATGATTTAATCGAATCCCAGTAAACCAATTAGTGTGTTTGCGAGATTAACGAAGATTTTAAGGTCTCTGACTGCTAACCAGGAGGTTCTGAATCCAATCCCCGGCCTGGTCGAGAGCTGAACTTTGTGTGACCTTTTTTCACTTCATCGTCCGTATACAGGGTAATGCCGTGTGTACAGTCGCTTGAAATACTATCTTAGGGGACTTAACCTATTTTATAGGGAGGGGAGGGGCCAGGGGGTGGAATGTGTCCGCGCTATCTTCAAATTTTCCTAATGAACGAACCTTTAAAGGTAAAAATCCAAGTTTTATGACTTTTCCTAAATATTACTAAGGAACAATTTAATTAAAGTTGTGTTTCTGAATGACATGTCAGAGAATTTAGATTTTCGAAAAACTTTTCTGTGAAGTTAATTATAGCTCTTTACAACAGTTTTTCACTAATATCGAGTCAAAAAGAACCGTATTCTTATGTAACATTAAAGATGCTGCGAAAAACGTAAAATGACTACTTTATGACATCATTGGCCCACTAAAAATTTTCAAATTGCTTGGACTGAGAAGTTGTGTGTAGCCTCAAGTTTTGGTATGTTGCCTCTGACAGTTTCTGGGCTACAGGCCGCGGGCACATTTTTCCCATCCCCTCCCTCCTCCCCCGCCCCTTCCCCTTGAACGGAAAGCCTCCAACTTAAGCACATGTAAGAAAGGGTTGAAAGAACACTGGCACTTTAGAAAAGAGAAGGGTGATCCCGTTGTTGCGGCGACGCCACATGGGCGAGTATCTCCATGAACGTAAATCAGTTACCCTTGATAAATTAAGTATATTTACTTTAATAAACATGTCGCCTAACATGGGCACAAGCTTCACTGGTAATAGTTCCAGAAACATGATGTTTTAGGATTTACATCTAAACTTGAAGTTTATGAGATTGTTCCAAAGCTAAAGTGTAAGTCATTCATTGATAGAAAACATGTGATACTCATTCAGGTTTGTGCTAAGGAGATGTGTTGTTATGGACAGGTTGTATACAGAAAGGAGGCCGGTACATTACCCTCGACTCCAGTCTCTACTCAGTTGTTTCGTAACTGTACACTGAGCGGCCTGGATCCCTACACAATCTACGTCATCACCGTTAGAGCTGTCACTGGCGCCGGTGCAGGAGATGCTGTAGTCGTTAAGGTCACAACAGATGAGTCAGGTAGTACAGAGTGCTACGTCTAACACCACGTTTATCAGCGTTTCATCTTAAGAAGTAAAACTGGCTTCCCTTAGCTTAGGTCTCGTACTCAAACCAACTTGAACTCGCACCAATCTTTCATAATTTGTCGTTTTCTTTCAGGAAAATTCTTAATTTTGTTAAAAAAGTTTTTACTTGCTTTGAGCTACACGTACACCAAGTTTTCGTTTTACAGAAGGTGTGTTGTTTCTCATGTTGTGTAACTCGAAGGAGATACAAGTTGATACTGATGCTTCAAGGTCAATTAGTACCATCCACTCTTATACCTAAACAGCCCCCAGTGTAGTGTTGCGGATGGCGTTAGCTGACGTACAATCTTCGCACGTGAATATCACGTGGGACGTTCCTGAGAGACCCAATGGCAAGATTGGTTATCACGTGGCCTACTGGACCCTCCTGCCACCTCAAGTCAGGTACCCTAGGATTGAGGTGCCGTTAGGAAGAACTTACTGTCTGGTGTCCAACCTGAAGCCTTTCACCTACTACACATTCTCCGTTATACCGTACAACTTGAAAAAGAACATAGAAGGACCTTCAGTGAACATGACTCGGCGAACTGACACCGGTGGTAGGTTACTTGACAAACAGCTAATATTGTGTTCATGCCGGAGACTATACACAGGGTTCCTGCAGAAACTAAAGAAGTCATGAAAATGTTTTAATTGTGAGAAAATTATCCTTTTGGTCTTAAGAGGTCTTAACTTTTGTTGGAAAAAGGTTTTTGATTGGTCAAAACTGGATGATTGATTGCGTGTAGAAGGTGCTCGTTTATTTTCTTTACTTTATGCCAAGACTGTTGTATTATAGAGCACGAGTTATAAGTTACTAACTGCTGGAACCCTGAAACATTTTAAGCTTGTTGAAAGATATTTGCGAGTTCTGAAAGAAGCATTAGATTGTTGTAACAGCAAGGCAATTTGTTTATACATGTACACCGACTGAGAAGCATCAGAAAAGACTCGAGTCCGGCCTTTTCCTTAACTTTGGTTATCAAATTCTTGACCTCAACGTATGAAAATGCTCAATAAATTAAAGTTCTATGAAACTGTTTGCCAAAACTTGAACCAGCGTGTGTATTTGACTGTCAAACTGTGTTTCAATCACGATTAACTGATTTTGTTTAGTGAATAGTGTGACTACACCCTAGCTCTTGTCGTGCTATCGATTTTTTAACATTGAGTTTTGAACTTCGTTGCTCATATAATCTTTGACATAAGTAGCTTGGTTTTGACATAGTCTTGACAACTGGTTCAAGAATGAAAAACTCTAGCAAATTCAGATACTAAACTAGGTCGAGTTTAAGGTACAAACGACCTTATGAATAAATTGTTCAGAGACTTTTATATGACTTACACTATAGAAATATTTAAAACTACTAATATTTCAGAGGATTTCTTGCGTGGAAGTGTTCGTTCTGTTACAATCTGTGAACATATATGTCGTTAATAAGGTTTATTGAGAGTTTTCCTGAACAATATTAAGTTGTAAGCTTGTAAGCTCTGTTTTGACAGAATTGATACATTTTGTGTGAGGTGTGGTTCTGTCTGCTTGCGTTGTTCCAGTGATCCAGTATTTCAATTCACCTAACGGTTGTTTCGTCCTTGTTTTCAGTCCCGAGTGGACCACCTTTGAATGTTAAAGTTGTACACAAGTCAGCTAAAGGGATCTCCCTGGTCTGGAGTGAACCTGCACAACCAAACGGAAAAATAGAACACTATCAAGTGATTTATCGGTTGGCCTCCGCAACTAAACCTGAAACGTACCTGACAGACTCCAAGCACCATAACTTCGAGAACCTGGAGCCTTTCCGCGAGTACATCTTGCAAGTGACAGCGGCTACTGCAAAAGGGTCAGGACCGTATTCCAAGGAGCTAAGAGTGCGAACTGATCCAGATAGTAAGTACAACATTGTCTGTTATAATCTGCAGTATTTTGCAAGGATTTTATCCAAAGATAAATCGTAACTCAATACAAGTAAAAATACGATGTCTTTACTTGTGTTAATAGCACTTACCAGCCAAAAATACTCTGAAGGTTTGAGAAAATATTTCGAAAGTTTTTAGAAATCGTCAGAAATGTAAGAAAACGTCTTTACACCTTTCAGTCTCAGTTAGTTTATCTAAGATATAAAATGAAGTTCTTCAAACCTGTTTACAAGGAAACTATAGAAACAGTTTTGGAGAACTCAACCGTATATCATATGGCGTGTTTGACGCTGAGAAGGTTAACAAGTTGTGGTGTTTTCAAAGATCTTCTGAATGTTGCCGAAGATTTCCGAAAGGAGTGTCCTTTCAGCTCTTTTGGTTTGTGAAATCACCTATATTGTGTCCAACTTTACAGAGCACCTTTGATTTTTTCTAGAATATCAGAACATCGTTATTGAAACCGTATGCAAAAAGAACGGTTCGTATCTCCTAACTATTTGGAAATATTGGAAGATTAAGGATCGTTTAGCAAAACGAAG
Source organism: Umimayanthus nakama (assembly GCA_027574985.1). Taxonomy (NCBI): domain Eukaryota; kingdom Metazoa; phylum Cnidaria; class Anthozoa; order Zoantharia; family Parazoanthidae; genus Umimayanthus; species Umimayanthus nakama. The sequence continues at coordinate 9,673 of JAOBRG010337050.1, read as the reverse complement.
TCTAAATCTTAGTCGATGTTCACCCTTTGTTCAAAGGCGTTAGAAGCAATAGTCAGTAAGGCTTAACTCTACGAACACGCTTTCTTTGTTTTTTCTTTCTTCCTTTGTTAAGGTTTGCGTTCTAAAACAATAGGGTTTGGGTCACTTATATTGTTTTTTGTCCAATGGGATCTTTCGTTCGTAGAGTTAAAGATGACCCGCGATAGTTAGAAACTGGTTAAAGTTTACACTTCGTTCGAATGACAGGCCCAAATGGTTTAAATAGTTTAGATTTTTGTCCGCGTTTTTGAATAAGCTGAGCACAAGTGTTACACCAAGGGAGACATTTGGGTTCGCGGTATCGGTAGCTTTTGTGCGATATTCTGGCGAACAAAATCCCACTTCGCGGTATTGCGGTGATACCAAAACATAGTTGTACGATGTTTATATTTTCAAACCTACCTTCTTGCGGTAATGTGCTTTCTTTTGTGGCGGTGTTTCAGTATTCAAATCCCCCTATGCCAGGTTGGTTGCAGTGCTGACTTTTATAGTGTTAGCTCTTTGTAAGAGCAGATTCTTACCATTCTTACCATTGTGGTAACCAAGAACGAGACCTTTAATTTTGTGCTTGTAAATTTAAATGATTTTTGCCTTATCCCCAGACCCTCCGCCTATCGGAACGGTTAAACCGCCGGCTGACACCGAGGTTTCAGCGCACGGATTCATTGTGGAGTTGGTTGAGGCCTCTGATGAAAATGGAAGGATAAGGTACCGGCGGCACTTTCATTCTCCTTATGATTATTAACACACTAGATTGGTTAGGAGAATTACGCTAATGATCTTCCACTCTACATCAAGGGCGGATCCAGAAATTTTTTAAAGACGGGGGCCCAGTTTGCCAGAAGCTATAAAATTCTAGAAAGAGGGGGCCCAAAATCCGTTAAAAAGTCTTCTAAATGCTCATTTCAGTCGTTTTCTTAAAAAACATTTACATAAATTCCGTCAAAAGGGGGGCCCCGGCGCCCTGGGCCCCTCCCCTAAATCCGCCACTATACATTATTTGGGATGAGGTGCAAAACTCTTACGGAAAAAATATTCAAACAATTCAATCTAAAAACCCCTTGGACTTTGTTTATGAGCTTAATTGTAGGTCTCCACACACAGGAGACCAAATAAATAGACACTGGAAATGTGTTTAGTTGTCCATGACTATCTCACAGACGGGGAAAATTAGTAGCGGATAACAAACAGCAATGATAGTTATGATAAAAGTGTTTTTCCTTTTTTAACTAAAAACTTTTTTTTTGTTTTCCATAACTAGTTTTTTGACAGTTTGTTATACATGACTTGGAAAACAGATTTTTTTGTTACCAGTAACTAATAATTCCATATACTTGTTTTCCCTCGCCGCCTGCGGAGGACCTTAGACTATGGGGTTGAACAACGAATCTAAAAGCAGGAAAAGTTGAAAAAAGCGAATTCAAAACGGATATAACTTATTGGTAATTGAACTTTTTCTCGTGCAATGTTGGTTCTGGACTTAAAATCAAACTCGCACAGCCCCGTGTTTATTTAAATAATATTTATACCTTTTAAAGCTTTTAATTGAATCGTTAAGCTGAAGACTACGATTTAGCTACAATACTGGATGTGTTCTTGCAGCTATTACCAAATAATAGTGTTGGAGTTGGCGTCTGACAGAAGTGGGGATGTGATCGGGCCATCGGAGAAACCAGACGCTTTTAAGCCGAACGAACTTCTTACTTATGATGAAGCAAACCAACTCAAACTGACTCGTAAACCGTACATTACAGCTGAATTCCGAGCAACAGATTTCAAGAAATACGCGACGTTTACGGTGGGGGGAGGTGAGATGATGAGTCTTGTGTCAAGGAAAAGAAGAAGCTCTGCTCCATCCAATCGCACTGGGTACTACAATGGACCCTTAAAGGAAAGCACATATTACACGGTGTTCCAGCGAGCCTATGTCAGTAAGGTACCTTGATAACGGTGTTTGTTTTGATGTAGACATGAAAGGAATTGTGACTACAAAATAGATTCGTTTCGCGGTTTTGAGTGTCCACGTGTAGTGGAGTTTTCATTGGGTTCGTATACTTCATCGGGTAACAGCTAACTTCCAGACTATGCTCCATTTCCTATGGAAAATAATCTGGAGTGGAGGCTTGATGTCAGAAAATGACCTGAAGTGCAAGCAATTGAAGGGAAGCGTTACTCGAAGAGGTACTATTGGATATTGTGTCGTCCGAAATAGTCTATTTGGGGCTTAAATAGCAGGGAGTGGTGTCGGTAACAAGGCAAAAGTTAAACACATTTAGCATAACAATACAAGCTTTAAAGCTGTTATCAATGCAATCCTTATCAAAGCGAAACAGTTACATAACACCAAACACAACTAATAACGCGAGAGAGGAAAGAAGCAATGTTGTTTTCCTCTCCTTCCCCACCTCCAGCTTGATGTATTCCTAAAAAAATCACAAGTTCTTATTGAAAATGTTTGCACTCTTCTTGATGAAAAGGCAAGTTTAAAATGTCATATTTTTATCGTAGTACAAACGATATGGGTTTCCTGAAAAAACAATAATGAGTGTTTTCGAATCGCTTGTATACAGTGCTGTACTGTTTGCTTTAATTCTCAGGATCTGTACACTTCAGGACCTTGGATCAAGCCTGTAGTCACAGGTACCGTAGCTTTGCTGTGATTATTTTAGTAGTCATTGCTGCCAAACAGAAAGCTTTTCTACAGCCTGCTGTAGATATCGATGACGCAGGGGACGATATCCCTTTCTCTATGTTTTTCTAACAACATTTGTAACACATTTACAGTAAAAGGCATGGAAGATAGCGAACTGAGTTGCTGGTATAGTAGTAGTGAGTACGACTGGAATGCTAATTTCTGATTAGGATTAGGAAGTGGGTTTAGGTTCGCATGAGTCGTGTCTCCGCGGTGACGATGTTGTCTTCTTTGTCAAAACGTTGATAGAATGTGGCACAAAATGGCACCGATTGTTGCAAATGGCATTGACCATTTACCAAAAGGAAATTTACGACTTTCCAACAATTTCTTTTATGTTTTTCATTCTCTTTAGCTATGGTTGGCAAGACAAGCCCTCACCAGAAACCAGTCAACACCCCTCTGGTCGCGGCTTTAGCTGCCTTCGCCATCATTCTCCTTATTTGTGTTATTGTGGGTGTCCTCTACCTGAGGTTAGTCAACAATGTACACAACTGTTTTTGCTTGTTCAAAATGTTTGCGCCATTCCAAGGTACGTGGTTCTGAATTTGGATTTTCCATGGCAAAAGTCATTTTCGGTTTCAAAATGGGTGAGTACAAGGGAGAATGGGCCGACAAAGCTCATGATGTCACAGCAGGAAAATGTCTAGTTGGCAGTCAGAGATCTAACCAACTGCGCTAACCTCACACACACTTTTATAAATTTAACTGAAGTGTATTTTATATTTGTAGATAAACTTGTACTCATGAGAATCAGGGAAATCACGTGCTTGTATAGTCGCATCTACTGAATACAAGACAAATGATTTACATTGGTAATTTTAACTTACAGAAGAAGACGAAAGAGGCCAGATTTTATGCTAGATGATCAAATGGATGTTTGCCCCCGGGGTCAGCAGATGCGCTTGCGAGCACTTTCTAGGAGGAGAATGAGATCACAAACAGGCAAGACAAGACTCATGGGCTCAACTGATTCACTTGATGAGCTTGATCAGATGGCGCTTCTGAGACAGAGTAGGTTGTATACTAATCACCCTTGAGGGGAGGGGAAGGTTCACTGATTCTCTTGATGAGCTTGATCAGGTGGCGCTACTGAGACAGAGTAGGTTGTGTACTAATCACCCTTGAGGGGAGGGGAAGGTTTACTGATTCTCTTGATGAGCTTGATCAGGTGGCGCTACTGAGACAGAGTAGGTTGTATACTAATTACCCTTGAGGGGAGGGGAAGGTTTACTGATTCTCTTGATGAGCTTGATCAGGTGGCGCTACTGAGACAGAGTAGGTTGTATACTAATCACCCTTGAGGGGAGGGGAAGGCTCACTGATTCTCTTGATGAGCTTGATCAGATGGCGCTACTGAGACAGAGTAGGTTGTGCACTAATCACCCTTGGGGGGAGAGGGTCCACTAACTAACATGATGAGCTTGATCAGATGGCACTACTGAGACAGAGTGGGTTGTGTACTAATCAACCTTGGGGGAAGGGAGGGTCCACTAACTAACATGATGAGCTTGATCAGATGGCGCTACTGAGACAGAGTAGGTTATATACTAATCAACCTTGGGGGGAGAGGGTCCACTAACTAACATGATGAGCTTGATCAGATGGCGCTACTGAGACAGAGTAGGTTGTGTACTAATCACCCTTGGGGGGAGAGGGTCCACTAACTAACATGATGAGCTTGGTCAGATGGCGCTACTGAGACAGAGTGGGTTGTGCACTAATCAACCTTGGGGGAAGGGAGGGTCCACTAACTAACATGATGAGCTTGATCAGATGGCACTACTGAGACAGAGTGGGTTGTGCACTAATCAACCTTGGGGGGAGAGGGTCCACTAACTAACATGATGAGCTTGATCAGATGGCACTACTGAGACAGAGTAGGTTGTGCACTAATCAACCTTGGGGAAAGGGAGGGTCCACTAACTTACATGATGAGCTTGATCAGATGGCGCTACTGAGACAGAAGGTTGTGTAATGATCCTCCTAAGTGAGAGGGGGTCCAATGACTCACTTAACGAGCTTGATCAGATGGGCCACTGATACAGAATAGTTCTTGTAACCCTCCAAATGGGGAAAAGGACTTCACTAACTCGTTTACGAACTTTATTTGATGGCTTAACTAACATTGGATGCGTAACATTTAAACTAGAATATTGTCTACAGTGTTTTCTCCGGTTTGTCCAGTCATTCAGTGTTTCAGTGATTTTCGGTAAAGGCTTTCCGGTTAGTTCTAGGTCACCATCACTAGACAGAATAAACAGTTCGATAGCGTGTTATGAGACGTGCTGCGTCGCTTAACTTGCTTGTCACTTTTTTCTCAGGGCGAACGCCTATTCCTATTGAGGACTTTGAAAACCATGTGGAACGAAATCACGTGGACGGAGATATTGGCTTTTCCGAGGAATACGAGGTTTGTTAACAACAATAACAATAACTGCAACAATAGTAATAGTATAATTTTTTGTGCTATATGCTGCAAAGGGGATGAAATAGCAGTACTACTCTCTTCTTTTTCATGTTGTAATATCATTCTAGGATAGTTTCTAATTCATTACAGTTTACATTTTGCGCCCTTTTAAAAAGTGTGTGTAAGTTCAGTACAGGTGTATGTGCGTTTGTGCGAGTGTATGTATGTGCCAAACAGTCGTTTTTGTCCAAATGTATGTCAGTCATTAAGTAACTGGAAGACTAGTTTTGAAAGAAAACCTGCTTTTTCTGCGTGGGCGAGTACGCTGAATATATGGATTTGATCAACAAAAGTTTACATGGTGTGTTTTCGCCTGTGGGATATGGTGTTTAGCTGAGGTTTCGAGCGCTAGCCCGTCGTCAGAGCATATAGTCGTTAAGTCAATCTTAGTAAGTCAGTTATTTGTTTATTTACTTATCACTGGTATCTTATGATGCGTGTTGACAACTTGTTGTTTCAGGTGGTTGAGCCTGATATGGAATTCACGTGGGTGCACACTCTGAACCCGGTCAACAAGTACAAGAACAGATACGCCAACATAGTGTCCTGTGAGTGGAATTATGTTAGCCCTTGTCATGTTGATTATATATATGATATCAAACCAGGTGCAAGAAATCAAACAAAAAAGGGAAAGAAAAGGGGACACTAGTATTATCGTGTTCCATTTCACTGCTAAGTTGGCATTCTTTCGTCTTTTCTCTCATTTAATTATTTTGTATTATTTGTATCTCCTTTTGAGGGTATTTATTGAACCTGTTGTCGAATACCATCAAGTGACCATTTCTTTTTGCTTGTCTTGAAAATGAGCGCTCTAGCGCTCAAATTAGTTTTTGAAAACACCTAAATGACTACTCATTGGACGTGTTTAGTGTCAATTATTTCTCAAAAGTCAAAAACACTTTTAAAAGTTAAAAAAGAGCAGAACAAGAAATGGACCATCTATTTGCGTAATTTGCGTTATCTTTTCCTTAAATTTCAATATCGTTTTCTCCTTGGAGCTCTTTTTTGGGCAGGGAAGGACATATGTTTTAGTTTTTGCAGAGTTTATTTGCTTTAAAAACCTTGGAAAACAAATGTGTTTTGTGGTACGTCAAGCTTTAACCCCTCGATTGAAAAAACGAAATCATTTTCTCCCTCCAAAGTTTCATCTGGGATTGCCCAATTCTTCTACTGATATAGACTGCGTGACTCCTCTTTCGGCCCACCCTCCCTCTTCATAATTGTGTGTCAAAACTCATCTTATTGGTCCGCTGGCGACTCAAATGGCCTTCTTACCTTTAATACTTAGTTTTTGTTTTAATATTAGCGGTAAAACGCAATTTATGTTCATAGTATTAAACAACAGGAATTGTTTTAGGCTTTCTCGTTCACCCGCATTCTAATGCCTCGCAATATTTTCAGATGATCACTCGCGAGTCATGTTGACTCCACTGGATGGGGTTCCTGGTTCAGATTACATCAACGCTAACTATATTGACGTAAGTTCTTTGTATTATCTACATCGCTAAACAATATTGCGTTGATCTGTAATCGTAATCCTACTTCTTTAATACTTTGGAACTGTGAAAATCGTTGCACCTGCATGAAATCTAGCATTTCACTTGGAGCTCAATAGTATTTGAAGAATTAAGTAAAGTTTTTGCATCGATAATTACTGTAGTTTGTATATTGTAATTTTCATATTGAATACTCTTCTATATTCCATTGTTTGTAGCTTTTGATTTTCCTACCTTTTGAACGCGTAACGGTTGTCCCCAGTTACACCTCATTTACTTTCAACTTATTTCCAAAGTTGGTTTTAAGTTTTTAGTAGTGTCGTTGAGGCGAATGCACTAAATCAAACTAAAGTAAATCTATTTGATTCTCTCATCGTTCTATATTCGTTTATATGAAACGATCGGCATCGACGCATTTTTGTATGGGCAAGTTACAATGTTGTTAGTTTCTAATTTCATGTAAATTGTTTCATCTAGAATGTCCTTTAGGCTTCCCTTAAACCTCAATCCAAAACGTTCCGAACACTCGCTACACTTGTTCAAGAGTGTCATTCACTTCAGCTTCATTTCCTTGACACATACTGATAAAAAAAATGGTAACTTGTGCTTGTGTTATGTTTGTTCCGTTTCTCGGTACCTCAGTGGTCAATATTTCAGCATTATAACTTGCGACAAATGCAATAAACCTTTTCTTCAATAATAACTTTCTATGACTGAGATTTGTTTTTGTATGAAGCGCTTTAAAAACTGTAACTAACTTTTATATTTTTGTCAACTTGATTTTTTTCATTTTCAGAACGTAGTGGTGTGCACGTTAGTCTATGTTGTTGTTGCTTTTGTCCTCTACGAAATGTGCCCTCCAGGTAGACTTGAACTCAAAATAATGCTTTCATTTTGCTATCTTTCTTTTTTCAGGGGTTTAATCGATCCGGAGAATATATCGCAACACAAGGTGATGGTAAATCTATTGTACGAATAATTATTTGAGTCCACGGTAGTGTTGTTTTTGCTACAAACCTTGAATATATGTAATTAAGGATATGTAATTCATTTCTTTTTAACCTTGCAAGAAGGATTTGAAGACGAACACCTAGAATTTCTTAACGCTTACATCTTTTCTTGGCTTGGAAAAGGGATGATTGATAGAGACATTTTTTCACGGACTATGGAAAACCATGAAACTTTCATTCAAAACGTGAACAGAATTAAGTTGAAAATGGAACAACTTAGCTAGTGATGTCTTGGAACACTTGAAGTTTGGGTTTCTGAATGAGCAATACTTGTTTACAGGAACACTACCAGAGACGTTCGATGATTTCTGGCGCATGGTTTGGGAACAGGAAACTGCGACCATTGTTATGCTGACAAATCTGGAGGAAAAAGGAAGGGTAGGTGTAGTAAGGACGTTTTTTGACTCACCCTCACCCCCTGCTCTTCATTCTTTGAGCTGATGTTTTGTTGAAAAGTTAGAGGAGTATGTGTTTGCAAAGAGGGTTTGTCGTATAAAGGATTTCCTCTAGACATGCGTTATTTAAATAAATTCGGGAAAAGGATAAGTTTGAATACGTGTTTCCCCACCCTCACACCCTCTCATGCGACGTTTTGATATCTTTAAAGAAAGGGAAAAGAAAAAATTTGCTTAAAGACATCCACGTTTTTAAGAGCTGTCTGCTATATGAGGGAGTTTTCAAACACTCTTCCACTACTGGGACACCCAGGATGTTTTCCCTTTCTTCCCTGAAGTACATTCGTATTAGTTTACAAATCTAGTGGAGTTAAAGAGGAGATGTTTGTGGAAATCATTTCCTTCCTATGAGTAGGTTGTAAACCAGAGTATCTCTTGGCAGAATGACTCGGTTTTTGTGTGTCACTTTATAGAAAAAATGTGACCAGTACTGGCCAGAGGATGGATGTACCGAGAGCTATGGCAAGATAGAAGTTACCCACACCAACTCGCACAACATGTCCAGCTATGTGGTGCGTACATTTGCTGTCAGTCATACGGGAAGTGAGGTGAGAACTGCTGCTAACACAGCAGCAATATAGTAGGCACCGAATCATCCACAGCAGTAGTATAATCGGCACTGATTTATCTGCAACAGTAACTCAGTATGTGCCTTGCACCTGCGACAGTAATTCGGTATGGACCGATGCACCCATAACAGTAGTATAGTAGGCACCGAATCATCCACAATAGTAGTGTATAGCAAGCAGAGAACCACCCACAACAGTAGTTAAGTTGGCACCGAATCTTCCACAACAGTAGTTAAGTTGGCACCGAATCTTCCACAACAGTAGTATAGTAGGCACTGAATCAACCACAATAGTAGTATATAGCAAGCGGAGAACCACCCACAACAGTAGTTAAGTTGGCACCGAATCTTCCACAACAGTAGTATAGTTGGCACTGAACCAACCACAACAGTAGTGTAATAAGCACCGAATCACCCACAACAGTATTATAGTAGGCACCGAATCTTCCGTAACAGTAACCTAGTAGGCACTGAATCAACTACAACAGTCTTATAGTAAGCACCAAATCACCCATAACAGTATTATAAGAGGCACCGAATCACCCACAACGGTAATTTTTGTAGCTACCATTTAACCCATAACAGTTGTAAAATTGGCACCAAATCGTTCATAACAGTATCATAGTAGGCCCTGGCTCACCAACAACTGTAGTAAGGTAGGCACCAAGTCACTTGTGTCAGTAGTACAGTAGGCACGGAATCTTCTCCGGTTCTTTTGAGGATTCTCTTTGAAGCAGGGAGGAAAAGTAACTTTGCAATAACAAAGCAGTAACATTTGAAAGAATCTCACTATTTTAGGTTGAAACAAATTATATTTTGGATAATGTGTTATGCTTTACCGAATATTTAACAATTATTCCACGAATGCGCGTTGGATATGAGCTTTTAGATAGCGGACGAGGTGCGAAGCACCGAGTCGGCTATCATAAGCTCATATCCAACA